>JAJOOR010039746.1:0-12447 GCA_036250505.1 Solanum acaule | reverse complement strand
TCAAAGTCTACTTGTGCAATGCATGAATGAAGTCCCATACCCCCATCCATACTAAGCAGAACCCCTCGAGGAACCATGCAATTTCTACTGTGGGAGTTTCTCTAACCGACAGCCACCACTATAAGCCTAAGTGGTGATACAACGTCTTGCCCACGCAGCCAGAACTGTCCTATACTTTGCCGTCATATAGAACGCTTTAACTTAGTGGATCCACTAGCTTAACTTTACGTGATCATCTAAAAAGTATGACCCGTGAAATCCCATGTTGGCTACATGGTTCTTATGGAGAGTTGAGTTAATATGAACTCGTGTCCCCAATTCGGTGCTCAAAACTACTCCCAAAAATATACTTTAGCTTATATGTTTTAAAACAAACTTCTTTAGTTTGAGATGATTACTCAAAATTTAACTTAAAATCTCTCTCTTGGAATCGAAGTTCCCTTTCTTACTCGAATGTGAAAACATTTATAAACTTCTTTGAGAATACTTAGTTCCCTAATAACTTTTGAGAAAAGAACTCAACTTTATACTCTTGGCTTAACTTGAAACTCTATACTCTTTACTTAACTTGAAACTTTATACTCTTAAAACGACATTAAAACTTTCAATAAAGACTTTTGAAAAACTTTAAAAACCTGCATTGACTTGTTTCTTAACTTCACTTGACTTTGATCCTAACTTTTCCTTGAATTGGATTATGGATTCAAGGTTCATGATTTGTGATAGGAAAGGTCTCTTGATGTTTATGAATAGTTTTGATTAGCTAAACTTGAGAAAATTTACGAAAACACCGTCTTGGAATAAGTCCGCGACGCGGAGATGCTCCTAAATAAAATGCTCGCGAAAATTAACTTTGAAAAAGTGGAGTCCGCGTCCTGTCTGCGACGCGGAGCAGATTTTGTTCACGGGGGGAACAAGTCCGCAACGCGGACTTGTTTCATGAAACCTACCCGACTTATCTCCTTCATTTTTCCAACTCTAAACCCTCTTAACTTCAAAGGTTCTTTCCCCAAACACTTAGGATCATTAAAACCCTTAATATACAACAGATTCAACTCGACATTCCATCCAGAAACATGTACCAAATCAACAAGAAACTTCAACATAACCACAAGAATTCAACAAACACAACCAATCTTTTTCTCAAAATTAAAACAAGTTTGGCGTGTGGGGGACTGAACTAACCCCACGCTATGATCTCACATACCTTAATAGGGATCACCCCCGACGAAATCCACGACGATCTTGACGAACTTTGCTTCTTTTTCTCTTTCTCCTCTTCTCTCAAAAGCCCTAACTCTCACTTTTCAAAGGGAAAACTGATTTAAAATCAGCCTAGACCCTTAATATAACCAAAAGAAATGGTTAGGGAAAAGACTAAAATACCCTTACAAATTCGGATTGAACTGCCCTAAGCCAACAACCCAACTTCCAAAGGGAATAACTCACTCATATGAACTCGAAGTCGCGCAAACTCGGCGGTGTTGGAAAGATCATTCCAAGAGCTTTCCAAACATAACTAGAAATACACCTAACTCATCCTAAGCTAGGAGTTACGACTGTTTGAAGTTGACCAAAAACTCACTTTTTCCATACTAAACTAAATTTCCAGATTTTGAATTCTTTCCAAAAATGACTATTTCCAATTTCAAGCTTCTTCATAGTTATTTCAAATTTCCGGATGTTACAAGTACGAAGAAATTATAACGAGGGACAAATTTGTTAAACCGTAATTAATTTATATTTATTTTAAATAGGCTTAAAGAATGATTACAAAAAATAATAATAAGGGAGGTAGGCGTAATATCGTATACCATTGGGAAGTTGAGTGTTATAGAGCGAAACCTCGAGGAAGTCTCTAAAATTGTATTCGTTGTATCAAGTTGTATCACGAATACAATTAATATAATTGATTTGTATCAAAATGAATACAAAGGAGAGAGAATGAATACATGTTGTATTCGTTGTACCACAAATACAATTGATACAAAATACAAATATAGCTGATACAATTACAAATATAATTGTTTGAATACTCCACAAACTCTTTATTATTGAAGTCATGGATTCTATGGATTTTCAAGTCTATTTTTGATAAATTCATGATGATGTGTTGTATCTCTATTAACTAATCATTTTTGCCGTAGACGATGACAAAGATACAATGGAGATTTGTCGTGGATGACGACCAAGATACAATGGTGAGAAGGATTAAACATGATTTCTTCTATGTGTATCTGAAATTTAATGTTATGTATCTCAATCTCAAAAGTTTTGAATCTTGTTTTATTAGATGTATCCGGTGTATTTAAACAAGTTCTGTATCTTTTTGTTTTCATTGTAATATATGCAGTTAGTCTACATATGTCTATTAGGTATATACATGTATTTGTATCTAACGAAGAATTTATCAACATGGAAGACATTGTTTTTATATACAAATGTATCTAAAAGGATATAACTCAAATACATGATCACATATAATAGATACAAATGTACTTAGGAAAATCATTCTAAACAAAATAACCTCAGATACATGCATCACTATTATTGTAGGTAGGATACATCTCAGATAAATGATTATATATTATATATCATATATTATTAGAAGTGGGAATTTCCAAAGATGAAAAGTTGGATTACCATTTTATCCCTAGACTAAATTAAACATCTAATTAATTAAATAATATTATTTTAATTATTTTTTAAATTGTAAGTTATTTATTAGAAAGGGATGTGGAAGAACAAGAGTCAATTACAATTTCTAGAATTTTAAATAAGTACATGAATCAAGATTTTCCCCCTTTTAATCTTAAATTAAAGAATATGAAGAGTTGTAACTAAATCAATATATACCACTACCAAATATAAATTTGTTATCTTGAATTCTTCCACTAGCATTTCTATGTACTCCTATGGTAAAGTTTTTTTTTTTTTTTTTTCATCTTCTATTGTTTGTTTGTAAGATTCTTATCATTTATAGATTTTTTTTTTCAAATTAGAAAGGATTGTTTCAATTCTAATTCTTTATTTATGATTGTTTCTCTTTCTAGAATTTCTTGTTACTATTTTGTGTAGAAATGTAAAATTACTATACATATTGCCTTGCAATATATCCGGTGTTATTTGGCTTTGAGTAATTTTGGTATTCTCAACTAATTACTAATAATCGAAAAAGGGCCTAAATACCCCTTAAGTATGTGAATTGATATAAAATTACTCTTCTTCTACCTTTCGGACCTAAAATGCCGTCGACGTCAACCTTTTGACTCTATTTTGCCCTTAAATATTAACGGACTGAATCATAACTTCAATTAACAAATTCATTAATGATGTGTCACTATCCTATTGGCTACCCTAACAATAAATTAAAATAATTAAGAAGACTAAATCCTCCTGCTCCATCCAAATGCATCACCCGTAAAAATCCCCAAATCTTTCAAGGTTTCAGTTTTCATGCAAACACATATTCTCAATTTTGGACAGAAAATAAGAACAAGGAAAGGAATGCTAACTATTACATTGCTTCCAACATCCAAAATTCCAGCACAACGCCTCGGATGCTCTGACCCATTAAGTTTATCATTGTTCAAGATTCTACCGACTATCGAGTTACAGTTATTCACCATAGTTATTCACCATTGTATTCACGAAACTTGTACGAGACACACAATTTAGTGTAATACATATGGTTTAACCACTTTAGCCTCCTATCCCAATTTAGCGTAAATACACACAATATCTGTGTTTCAAAACTAGAACCTTAAAAAATTGGTGATGATTTTTACGGGTGGAGCTTTGGGTAGAGCGGGTGGGTTTGGTTTTTTTAATTATTTTAATTAATTGTTAGGGTAGCTAATAGGATAGTGATACGTCATTAATGAATTTGTTAATTGAAGTTATGATTTAGTCTGTTAAAAGATAAGGGCAAAATAGAGCCAAAAGGCTGACGTCAAGAGCATTTTAGGCCCGAAAGATAAAAGAAGGGTAATTTTGTACCAATTCACATACTTGAGGGGTATTTTAGGCCCTTTACTTAATATGTTCACAATTACAATGTTTTGGAAATACAAATGGACACAAGAGAGGATTTTGTTTTTTAAATTTTATTTTATTTTTTAATTTTATTTTGTTTTTGCTTAAACTAATCAATAGTTGAGGTGCCTACATTCATGAATTCATATGAAGAGAAAAGAAATAAAAATAGAAAAAATTAGGATGGAGTTCTAGGTACAAACAACTACATAATCTCTTTCACTGCTATGATTTTACAATTATTTTGATTTTATGAATTCAATATTTTTGAAAAAATTGATATAGTTGATACGCTGAGATGATGAAAATCTATTAGAGTAGTCAAATACTCCTCTAATTAAGGAAATCAGTTACAAAAATTTGATTCAAATGAATAAAACATGTATCTCACTTTTTTAAATTTGTCGGATACATGTATCTATCAAGTTGAGATACATGTATCCAAAGAACAAATATGGTATATTAAGTAATATTCGAAACTAACGTGAATCCTAGTAATTAGGATCTAAACTAGTGAAATTTATGTAGTTTACTCTTTATAGTATTTTTACATAAATTTTAAATTTTGAAATTGTATTTTTTATCTAATTTAGTGATCACACTTTTAACGAGTTTTTTTTAAAAAAAATTAAAATTTAAGCTCGAAATTTCTAATTAAAAGTCGAAAAATCACAAACCCAAAATGGTTTATCCACATCATACCAACATATCGTGGTCATTCTTTTGCATGCTTCATCTGTTCTTTCATGGAACTTAAATGATGTTTGGAAAATAAAAAAACATCTAAATATATGGAAATTTCATTTTGATAAGGAACTTGTTTGATGTTCATTGAACCTTTGATTACATGGATTGAAACATAATAATATAATACTAAACCACAAACATCCCATATATGATTGAAAATTTTAGTGGTTGGAACATAATGCCCTAGACTCATATATTGTTGTACGGTAATATGTATTATTATAGTACTTAGAACAATAACCTTGCAGAACTTCGTAGGAAATAACAAAATTTAAAGTATATTTTCAAAATCAAAAAGTCAAAATATATCCATTTATCTGATAATAAAATATGAACATCAATTGCCTTTACGTGCCATCTCATAAAGCATAAAGAGCGAAGAGAGGAGGAGGAAGAGAGTGAGAAGGAAGAGGGGTAGAGCGACGAGGGGAGAGAGCGAGGGAGGGGGAGCAAAAAAGGAGAGAGAGCTAGGTCAAAAGGGGAGAAAGCAAGTGAGAGAAAGAGCGATAGAATGACGGGGGAGAAAACTAACAATTATTTTTCAAAAAACTAACAGATCCTGCAAAAATCAAGTCACTCCTTCATATTTATTATTTTGAGATACACTAAAAATATTATCGTGAATTTTTTCGGCAATTGAATTTAGCACTGCAAAATATTTTAATCAGACAATTTTTTTAAAATTATTTTTCATATGATTTAATATTAAAAAAATTATCAGTTGAAATATGTTTCTTCTCAATTGAATTTGCTAGAAGCGGTGTTTCTTGGCAACTTCCACTTCTAATAACGGAGAATGAATCTCGAATGCGAGATATAATCATAATTTTTATCAATTCAATATAAGACTGCCCCCGAAAGGTTATTGATCTATATACAATTTGGCTTTGAAAAATGTGAAGATAATTAAGCTCCAACTTCTTTTTCATTGGTAAATGAGAAAAAAAAAGTAGATCATATATCCTCAGACCTTTATATTCTTTTTTTCAGGAGATTCTTATAGCATGCAATGAGTTATATATGCAAGAAAACTTTTGTTGATAGTCACGCACGTGAACTGCTTATGTTTTTGTAGGATTCTTTAGTTTTTTGACAATATATAACAAAAGGGTGAAAATTGTTAACTTTCAAATACTTGGAGGATGTTTTGTCTTTTTTTTTAAGGATGTAGTTTAAGTTTGGGGCATAGTTTAAGAATGTTTTTGGCCAAAAACTCGATTTAATAGATATGGTATGATTGTCTAATTAAGTAGTTTTTTCATTTAACATAGCAATAAAGTTTATGTAATAATATCAATGTGGGTTGTGGTACAGTGGTGGGATCAGGAGTGAATTTATGTGTTAAATTTGGGTCACGAAAATTCGTGATCATCCGGTTAAACCTAATATATTACTTGTATAATTATTAAAAAATATATTAATATTAGCTGACGACACCCATTTTTAAAATGAGTAGATGATTCAATGGTCTGAAGGCTAGTTTCCAACACTGGATTCTTTAGTTCAATCCCAACTAGCACCAATTTGCCCTTTTACTATTTTATTTTAATTATAACTAATTTTTTTCTAAAAAAATATAAACTCAAAAGCCCTAAAATCAAAAGACTCAATATTTTTTCCCACCCACTTGCCAACAATATTTTTTTTCTTTTATTTTTCACACAAAGAAGCTCCAACTTCAAGTCATTGAGAATCTAGAGTGTTACGATGAGAAATAACTGGTTTTCAAAAATCAATTCAACTTTAAGAGAGAAAAAACTTGAGTTTAAAGACTTCAACAGAAAAAGTCTAAAAAATTTAGAAAAAAAGGTTCGAGATTCTCATTACCCTTCGGAAAAGGGCCAAAAATACCCTTATCCTTTGACAAATGGTTCATAAATACCCTCCTTCCACCTTTAGGTTAAAAAATACCCTTAATGTTTAGTTTTTTGGATCAAACTTACCCATCAAACTAACAGAACTAAGGTCAAGTTTTGACTCTTTAAAAAAGAGCCACGTGACATTTTCTAATTGGTCCACAAATTTTAATTTCAAAATAATTATATAAAAACCCACCGCCCCATTTTTAAGACCCAACCCATTTTTGGGTTCTAAAAATTGGATGGGTGGGTTTTTATAAAATTATTTTGAAATTAAAATTTGTGGACCAATTAGAAAATGTCAGATGACTCTTTTAAAATAATCAAAACTTGACTTTAGTTCTGTTAGTTTGAGGGGTAGGTTTGAACCAAAAAATAAACATTAAGGGTATTGTTGGATCCAAATGTGGAAGGAGGTATTTATGAACCATTTCTCAAAGAATAGGGGTATTTTTGGCCCTTTTCCCTTTATCATTCAAGAAGAGTTTTAAGATATTTGAAGTGTCAATTAACACACGGTTATCCTAACAGTTGAAAATTATTTTTATTTTGACTAACTTAGAAAATATTTAAAGAAAAATAATTAAATAAAATTTAAAAATTTAACTTTAACACTTAAAATGATTTTGAAAAAAAGGTAAACTTTGTCAAAAATGACCAAATAAAGAGAAATAATTAAATAAAATTACTCATATAGAATAAGTGATAATTACAAAAATGATTCGTCTTTAAGGGTTTAATTAAGTTAAACCAAAATTAGAGTTAGAGTTAAACAAACTATACACCAAAATAATCAAAGAATTATGGGAAATAATGGATTTAGGCCCTCTTTGGCCCAAACTCTTACATCCATCAAATCAGGCTGCTTCTGTAATTGGGCTAGGGATGACAATGGGGCAGGACGAATGTGGGGTGAGTGTAAGGCTATGCGGGACGGAGTGAGTTTAAGGTTATGCGGGACGGGTGGGATGCGGGGCAGGTTGAAGTGAGTTTTTTTAAAACTATTGCGGGCGAGGCGGTTTGTGGGTATATGTGATTTTATGTAGGTTCAAACTTAATTTTAACTTTTTACATGTTATAAGAGTGATAAAACATTATTTATTAACATATTTTCTTTAAAACTACTAAAACATTCAAGATAGTAAATGAAAATGGTTCAATAAAAATAATACAATTTCTTACATGTTTCCCAATTGATCTCTAAATTATTATTTTTAAGTCACTATCCTATTAAACTAATACAACCTAATGAAAAACTGAATTTATTTTATGAATTTTATTTTTAGTATCAAACTAGAAAAAAAATATTTAAAAACTTAAGCGGGGAGGGTTGAAAATGAAAAAAAAAATTGTTATGCGGGGCGGATTAAAAATTTTACGGGTTAAGCTCAACCCGCCCCGCCCCCACCCCGGCCCTGCACCGCCCCATTGCCACCCCTAAATTGGGCTTTTTGGTCCATTTTTGAGTCTGCTGGAACTTATGGGTTTTGCCCATTTGCTGTGTATCAGTTGTATGCAGTCGTTGTATACATCTGTATATTGTTGTATGTGCTGTATATCACCATCTGAAACCTGTATATTGTATGTATACCAATTTATACAATCCATTTTTCGGATATCGAGGCCTGTACACTTGCTTCCAAGACTTGTATTTCAGCTTCCCTTTCACTCGAACATCGATGAGGCTGACTCAAAGAATTCAACTCGAAGAAATGTAGGATGGAGTTCAAAGTGGACTCGAATTGATGTCACATGTACCAATGAAAAGAGATAAAAATCAATATGTGATCTACTACATATATAATGCACATAAAACATAAAACATATAACACAAAAGAGTAGGGGTAGCTTCAACAATTAATTATTAGTTGGACAATGAAAATTGAGATAAAATCCCATCTTTATGGCAGTTTAATATCAAATGCAACATTAGTGAATGCATATTAAAAAAAAAAAAAAAAAACACTTGAAGTGGTTAAACATTTTATTTTAAAGGAACCAAACTTTTTGAGAGCAAAGATAAACCAGTAAAGCCAAAAGATGACTCTTATATTTCAGAAAGCCTAAACAAGACAGAAAATCAATTTGACACACATTTGCTAGGCTATGAACCTCTAAATTAATCGAGCTTGTTATTCATAACATATGCTCATACAAAATCTCATAATCTATTTAACAAACTAAAGCAAGAATGTTTTCAACAGTAAGGTCCAATTAACTGGAACGAATTGAGACATACAATAGCACGACTGCTCCAGTAAGAATAGATGAGCCAACAGACGGAGCAAAATCAATCTTAAACTATCACATAACATAGAGGGACATATCGAGGAGGACGATAACAATGATGCAATCAAGAGGTATTTAAGCTTACTTTCAAGCCCTAAAGAACATTAACATGCCGATGCTTATCAGTAACAAAACAGTGAAGAGTCGCTGAAATCAAACACGAATAAAACATTCAATTCATAGATCGGAGAGCACATTTTGGGAGTCAATAAGATGTAAACTTGAATGGAGTAATAACTTATTTCATGGAGGAACTTTGAACTTCACAAAAATCTTTGTAAATTCTTACTAATGCTCTCAGATAAGAATGTATTTAGAGAGATAAATATCCAGACAATCCCAAAACACGTTAATGAGAATATGAACTGCAGAATTGACAGGGCGGCGTTCAACTAATAGTCGAAACAGGTAATCAGAAAATATCACAGCGTAACTCCATGTACTACTGACGAACCCAATGACAAGAAACCATTGAGTTTGTTAAAAAACTCAAAGATTATAAGACATCCGTGGAACCCAATGACAAGAAGCCATGTACTACTGACGAACCCAACCTCGAGGGAGATGGAGATAAACTTACCAGGGATAGCACCACCAAATCTAAACATTTAAATGAATCAAATAATATGGAATTGTACTAATGATGATTTTAGGAGGAATTTTAGAACCCTATTGGACTGGCATAAACCTCCATTAGTTGCTCTCGTAGAAACCAAAATGCAAGATCATCAGGTGGTCATGTAGTTGTCCTTTGGGACGACAATCTGCCGGAGCTAGAGGACATTGCAACTACTAGCCAGGAAATCCACACCATGGTTAAAATTCGTTCTACAAATGAATTATGGTTATTTATCATAGGAACATTCGTAAAATTCTTTGGCAAAATCTCAAAACTATCAAAGATAATTATAATGGTAAATGTCTTATTGGAGGGGACTTTAATGAACTTATGAGTAACTCTGACAAATCAGGGGGAAATCTATTAGTACATCCCGTATGAACGATTTATGATGGGATGTAGTTAACTATTGTGAGTTGATCGATATGGGTTTTAATTAAGGGAAACCGATACACATGATTAAATAAACATTTTAAAAATAGGATTACCGGCCAATTAGCCTTTGCAATACTACTTATAGGACCATAACAAAAATAGTTGCAAACCACTTGAAACCATTAATGAACAAACTTATCGGGCCGTACCAAACAAGCTTCCTAAAAAATAGACAAGCGACCGACAATGCCATTATCATCCAGGTGTTGCATTTCAAATAAGTGAAAGGAAAACATGCAAACATGATTTTAAAAGTAGATCTTGAAAAAACTTTTGACAAAATTGAGTGGTCCTTTATACGAAGTACCCTCCATTATTTCAACTTTCCCACCAACATAGTGAATCTAATAATGTCTTGCATCATAACTAGTAGTGTGGCAATACTAGTAAATGGAAATCGTACGGATTATTTTGAACCTACTCGGGGAATAAGGCAAAGAGATCCTCCATCACCATATATCTTCATAATATGTATGGAAATGCTGTCTAGGAGAATTGAGTCAAAGGTACACCAAAAACGTTGGAAACCATCAAAATCTCCAATAAAGGACCTAGTATATCACACCTTTTCTTTGCGGATGATTTGACCTTAATGACCCGTGCAGAAGACAAGAACTATCATAATATCAAGAAAATTTTGAAGGAATCTAGTGCAGCCTCTGGACAAACAATAAATCATTCTAAGTCCAAAATATTTTGCTCTAAGAATTTCCCTAAAGAGACACAAATTCACATATCCAGTGTTATGCAGATTAGAAGTCGGCATAACTTTGGCAAGTATCTAGATTTTTCAAGTTTTCATAAGAAACCCACTAAGAGAAATCATCAGTTTGTGACTAGACAATTTGCAGTCTAAATTAGCTGGTTGGAAGACTAAGATTTTAAATATCGCAGAACGAACGACGCTTGCAAAGGCATGCTTGAACAATATCCCCACACATGTGATGCGATATATAAATTTACCATGTAATGTCACCAAAAAAATTGATCAGGAATTTTATTTGGGGAACAACTGATTCTTTAAAAAAAATACATTTTATCAAATGGGATATGGTTACTTAGGATAAGGCAAAGGGGGAATTGATGCACAAAATACAAAAACCTAAAACCTTGCTCTTCTAACAAAATTATCCTGGTGCTTATTCAATAAACCCCAATCACTTTAGGCATCCATCCTTATAAATAAAAACACTAAATCTGGTGTCTTCCCAAGCCATGAACATAACACAACCACTAGAAGCGGGACTTGGAAAAATATTTGTTTAGGATGGGATATTTGTAAACGTGGAATGGAATGGGTTCTAGGAAATGGATCCTCAACATCATTTTGGCTAGACATATGGCTCCCAAACTATAGAACAATTAGGGATATGATTCATGGTCCACTATCCATGAAGGAATCTACCATGATGGTGGACGATATAGTCATCAATGAAGGTATTTGAGATTTAGAAAAACTATCTTTTGAACTGCCTGAAAAGATCATAAATCTCATAAATTGTACTTATATATCCCAAAATTTAGATAAACCTGATAAACCAAGTTGGTTTTATGATTAAAAAAAGGTATCCTGACTACCAACTTAGTTTATCATCTACTTAAAAACGATAAAATTGTTCCCTCATGCCAATCCCAAAATTTCAATTGGATCTGGAATCTACGATGTCCAAATAAAATTAATTTTTTTCTGTGGCTATGCAATCATGAAAAACTTCCTACTTGTAATTACTTGAGCTTAATATGAATAGACATAAATAAAAATTGTTATTACTGCAATATACCAAAAACCACCAAACATATCTTTCTAAAATCCCCCAAAGTAAGAAAGCTTTGGGAAAATATGAGAATCATTTAAACCATTAACAAGTTTATCAACAACCTCGATAAGCATTGGTTGGACTTTCTAAAAGACCTTAGCATCACAATCAAAAACAATTACAGTGGTGTGATGCTTTTCCTTTTTACATGGGGAATATTTGGTTAAGCAGAAATGATAACTATCATAATAACACAAAAAATAACATTAAAATTTTCCTTTTTACATGGGGAATATTTGGTTGAGCAGAAATGATAACTATCCTAATAACACAAAAAATAACATTCAAATTAGGACTGGCAGGAGGACCGGGTCGGCCCGCCCCGGCCCGCGACCGGTCCGAGAACCGGCTCGCCGGACCCGGTCCCGTTTGAATCTCGCGGGATGGGGACTTCAGGATTAGGGGACCGGTACCGGTCCAGTTCACCCGTTGGTCCCGGTCGACCCGGCCCGGATGAACCGGCCGGTTCGCGGGATCCCCTAACAAATTTTATTTTTTTAAAAAAATATCCGTTGGCTAGTGGGCCCCCCCAACGGATTTTTTGACAGTTTTTTCCCCCTACCAACACCCCCTACCACCCCTACTTTTAATAATTTACTTTAAACCCTCAAGTTATTATAAATACACTTTAACCCACTTTTAATAT
>JAJOOR010039744.1:0-11288 GCA_036250505.1 Solanum acaule | reverse complement strand
AAATAAGTATTTCCGACTTAGAATAGAAATAGGAATAGGAATCCTAGTTGGAAAAGGATTCCAATGTAGTGTCTATAAATAGGGTCTCAATGTAACTATTTAGATACACAATTCAATAATATTTTTCGTATATATTTCTCACAATAACAATTGGACAAATTCGTTACTAGAGCCTAAAACATCATAAAGTGCAAGGCAATCAAGAGAACACAGTAGATTACAAAAATCACATGTCACAATATTCTTTTTTTTAATGACCCATAGCTCAGAAAATTCTTCAATTTCGACTTCTCTTTTCGCTGGCATATAAATATCATTCAGTTGTCCTGTTATAAGGCAATGAATATTGGAATGTAAAGAACATGTAGTCAGTAAAGAAGAAGGTGATATCCCCTTACCCTCTGGTAAGCATTCAAACGGCCAGAAGGATCAATATAGTGCAAGGAATCAGGACTGCGAGGATCTCCATTAGAAGCTAGGGATTGGATGTTCAAATGCATCAGTAAAATAGTCTTAAACCAGGCCAATTAAAATAACATGAAAATATTTTATAGTGCTTTCACCAGTAAAATCCACAGCAACCATAAAGCTAAGCTCAAATCCATTAGAGATGTAGTCAAGAAAACTATAGAGCTGCTTCTCAGCATATCCTTCAACAAAAAGTTGACCTTTCAGGACCTGAAAGAAATCAAGCAGGTGCAATTATCATATAAAGGTAGCAATCAACCCCACACTCAAAAAAAAAAAAGAACCATCAACTATTGATGAAAGTTTACCTTTTCATTACCCCGAAAACCAGAAGGTGGTGAAGTGAAATTTGCACCAACTCTGCTCTTGTGCAAAATTTCAAGGTCTGCCACTGTTTTTTGTAATTTCCTGAGCAAAAAGAGATATGATAACTGAAACCAAAAAAAAAAAAAGAGCTATAATGATAATATTAGTTTATATCCTAAACAGATACCCGATGAGGACATGATTGCCACTGTTGTTAAAGTCAAAGCACTCTATAACTAATGGATTATCCTGCAAGAAACAGAAAGACCCACTAAGATCCAAAACTAAAAAGAAATGGCAATGTAACTATGGGAAACTTTTAGTTGCAAGAAAACCATAATAAAAATTAATAAGCCTATTAATGCACTAAATGTTCTATTTTGGTCCTTTTCTTTCCTTAAAAAACACTGAAGATCAGATTAAAAACAATACAAAAGCCAACTGAAAGAACCGTCAGTTAGAATAATATTGCACCCGGCACATGTAATGTTAAAAGCAATCAAAGTAATCAATGGTCAAAGTGTGATAGAGTGTTCTAGCAGATAATATCAACCAGAAAGCAATTCACCTTCCCTTAAAGAAGAAACTACCTTATTCACAAATTGTTGCATAGTTAGACAGACAGGCCTCCATATGGGGTTCAAGTTATTATCTACGACTTCTGTCTTGCAAATTGGAACAGAACCTCCAGTTTCAACAATCCTAGATATTCTCAAGAAAGGATCCTGAAAGAACAAATATAACACAAGTAACAAGTGAGACTGAAAACACCAAGAAGCTCCATAAGAAAGTACAGTTTGTGTTATACATACACTTTTTGAGAATAAATCCTTGTTTTCCAGGTTGGTACATCGCAATGTCATCTCTACAGCAGTTCTTGAAGTGACTATTTCTTCTGCAAGAACAGTAAGTTTCCCTAAGTTTTTCAGGACATGGTCATTCCTGTTGTGCTTGTGCAGATCCAGTGTTAAACTTCGGTTGCGCTTGGTTACCATCTGCCATAAGATAAAAAGGTAAGAAAGTGTGTACAATCTCCATCATTATGATGCAAACAAATATATGAAATTGCAGTAGTGTTAGTGAATCTGAGGTGAAGTAACTACTTGGCAATCCAATTAAGAAAAAATTTGGTTGTGGATAGTTAAACGATAAGCACGTCTCATAGACAGGACGCTGCAAGTAAAACCTGCAAGGAAATTTAATATACAGAAATGTCCCCCCTCAGAAAACACAATAGGTTGTGTAGGAGTCCTGTGCAGATTTGGACGACTTGGCAACTTTTAAATACAACAGCTTACATTGCTGCATCTGTGACCCTATATAGTGCTTCTAAGAAAATATCCTTTAAAGCATAGATCTTTGTAATCAAGATCGCTAGCTAAGAAAACTGATTCACCATGATACAACTATGATGATGATAGGCAAATCATAAAAACATAAACCGAAAAATACGACAGATGATATCATACGCTTCTAAAAAGAAATATGAACACAAGATCTTTGATCTAACAGTTCGCTAATATCCTTTGATAGTCAAAATACAAAAACTTAAGATACACCTATTCCACTAAGATCATGAGTCAACATCACCAAGAAGCAGCAGAATAAAGGATAGGAGATGTCCAGGGATATTATAGAATTTGAGTTACCCAAGTAAATGCAATCAACATACCTCTGAAAGAACACAGCTGCCTTCACCAAGGAAATCTTGGTCCTTCAATTTAAGATCCTGCAGTGCAAAAAAAATTAGGATTTAGCCATAATCCTTGACAGATATATCAATGAAAAACAGAAACTTGTTTGTTGATAAATAAAACATATCACGCATAAAATATATAAATATGGTCAAGGGGAAAGAAAATATTATTAAACATTAGCAGTTCCATGAATTATATTTTTAATGGGTACTAAGACCCACTCTGGATCCCAACCAGTTTAAAAACATCATGCGTAAATTCGACTTCGCATTTTCAGTTTCAGAACTTACTAATTTCTGCAGGTTTGTTTCATATAATCGACTACTGGATTAGAATTTAAAAAGAAGACAATTCAGCCCCACCCCCCGCCCTTGCACATTCAGGCACTAGTAATGTGGATACTAGTTATGCAGGGATTAGTTTTTTTTTGTGGAAAGACAAAAAAACAACCAAACATTGTATAACTTATGCTAGATTTTATGTGGGTATTTATGTTTCTCATTTTTGTAACCAAAAAATGTATAAAATTATGCAAGTTTTGATACATGAATAACTCTTCTCTAACCAGCAACCAAACGACCTCCACTTCATATTATTATGGAGGTTAAGGGCTTATATTCAACCCATTCCCAACTCCTTCTATTCACTCCAATCCCCTCACAAAGAAAGAGGGGAAAGGCGGAAAGTGATACCCAAATAAAGCTAAGCCACTTCTTTAATGTATACTAGCTGCTCTGAAGTACATTTTTCTATCCCTCATATGGACAAACAAGGTTCTGGAAACTGTAAACAATTGTCCACTTGCAGAAAGTAAGCATACCTTAACTGGTATGTTATGATATTTTGTGTCTACATCATAGACATGGAAACTGAAAATAAAAAATATAAGACGGTAAAGTGTGTCAGTAGCTCGTTAAACATAATAGACATCCATAAATTCAAGGAGAAAATAAGTCCGAATAAAAAAAAAAGCCTACATCAGTGTCTGCACAGTTTCAAACTGGTACATGATATTAATTTTCTGTATCCATAAAGGATCCAAGTTATTCATTATAACTTCTGTTCGACCAAGCTCTTCCAGTGTGCCATCTCTTTTTCTGATGGATACCACTGCCATTGGATCACTCTGAATTTACGTGGAAGACACAAAATCAATGATAATGCAATGCAAAAGAAACATTTGAACATTAAGAAGGATGATATAAAAACAAAGGAAATGATAGTTTTTTTAAAAGAATCAGAAGCAGCTAATATAAGGTTGGTGGTTAAAACTTCACACTAGAACTGTTTATAATCAAAGCAGAAGAGAAATTGACCATAAGAAAAGATGTAAAGTTTTAGGCTTGATGCAAGCTTTTGCGTTTACACTTCAAACAACACAAGTATGAGTGTGAAATAAAGAGTAAAGTTTAAATGAGTTAAACATAGTTGAAACTATGAGAACACTACTACACAAGAATATATGTTCAGAAAGGCATTAGTGATGTTACCACTTATCCCAAGTAAAATATTTATAATATGGTGAAAATATTTCAGATCAGATAAGGCAAATTTCCTTGAGTGTCGGTTCTTTTAGGAATAGCTAGTTCTCTTATGCATTTAGTGGACTTACTAACGCAGTGCATTCATTCATTTTCACACTTCTTCACACTTCAATAATTTTATCCCAATGCATGATTTTTTACAACAAAATATAGTAACCTTCAAATATGAGCATTTTGTTTGGAATTACATCATAAATGCTTGCAGATGTTCAATATGAGACAAAAATTAGACAGTTTTCTCTCCGTAAATACAGATAATTCATCTTTGGAATGGAATATACAATCTCGTTAACACAATTTACAGCATGCATATTATCTCCACATAGTTTCAACTTTCAAATAAGATCTCCACTAATAACTTAAAACGTATAACCAGGGATTGACACCACAGAAATAGCTAGTATGACATCACACACAATACAGTACAAAATAATAATGCAAAGATTAGCAATCACTGGATTATTGTATTTGTTATCTGATTTTTATTTTTTGTTACAAAAGTTAAAACATGTGTTGGTTTTAAATTGAATAGAGATTGGTTTCCAGTAATAACAGGCCTGATATTAAAACTTCATCAAATCCAATATATGCTTTATTATACTCCCTCCGTTTTTAATATTTGTGACATAGTATGAATCCGCATAGAGCTTAAGAATGAAATGAAAAATTTTGAGACTTCTGGTCTAAAACATGCCATAACATGTGTGGCTATAGAACTTTTGAAACTTGTGGCCTTAAATATGATATACATTTGTATGCTTATAAAAGTTTCTCATTGAGGGTAAAATGAGAAGTGTAAAGGTAATTGTTTCTAAAATTAGAAGTTTGTCATTCTTTTTGGAATGGCCTAAAAAGAAATGTTTCACCTAAAATAAAATGGCTGGAGTATGTAGTAAAAAATTATTAGCTTGAAAAAATTGAATACTAACAAAATGTATAAGTATCTTTTTTATTTTCTCAATATAAGAATAATTTAACATGACCCATTAAAAATGGTGTATACTGAAAATGAAATAATAAATAATAAAATTTGCAAACAGTAGAATTCCTCTTTTTAAGAATGAAACTTTTGTATTTGCGTTTATTGGTTTGCTTTTTCTTTCCTCAGTTCCAGTTTGGAATCTTTAGGTGTATTGCTTGCTTGTGTTAGGAGACCAAATGGGTAAGAACCAAGGCACGGGATGTGGACGGGTATAAGTTCTGTTAATAGGCTTGACATAAAGGAATGGAATAGGCATTTTAGTTAATAGGGAATTGAGGGAGCAAGTAATTGAGGTCCAAAGGGTCAATAACAGGATGATGGCTATTAGGATAGTCGTCGGAGGGATCATTTTGAACATTATTAGTGCATACTCACTGGAAGCTGGCTTGGACGAGGAGGATAAGAAATGCTTATGGGAGGATTTGGACAAAGTGGGGGGAGGGGGTTATACCACACACTGAGGAGATTTTAATGGACCTATTGGGTCAACTCCAATGGGATATGAAGATGTTCAGGGAGGTATTGGTTTTAGGGACGGAAAAAGAGTCTTACTTTTGGATTTTGCAAAAGCTTTTGGGTTGGTGGTTGTCAATTCAAGTTTTCCTAAAGAGGAGTACTTGGTAACCTTCCGTAGTTCGGTGGCTAAGACTCAGATTGGCTTTTTGCTCATTGGGAAGAAGTTGAATTGGTGATGGATTTGGAGATCAAGAGGAAGAGGATAGGGAGGGTTTTGGATCAACGACCAAGGATCAAATTTGGGAGTTTTGACTATGGTCAGTTACCAGGAGGTGGGAGAGAAGTTGATGACTATGGGGGATTGGGGGAGTAGTAGGGATGCAAACAGTATATGAAATAAGACGATCAGTTGCATTAGTGAAGTTGCTAGAGAGGTGCTAGGGGTCTCAAGAGGTGGATTTGTTGGCATTGCGGAAACCAGTGGTGGAATGGAGTAGTCCAAGGAAAGCGGAATCTAAGAAGGTAGTGTATGCAAAGTTGGTGGAAAGTACAGGTGCGGACAAAGAGGAAAAGTTGTCAAATAGAGAAAGGTATAAGATGGAGAAAAAAATGCATAGCTTACGGTTACGGCGGCTAAACCGATAATTTTTGAACGCTTGTATGTAGAATTAGAGGAAAAGGGTAGGGATAAGAAGTTGTACATGCTAGACAACGCAAAGTAGAAGAGGGAACGTGACCTGGACCAAGTTCAGTGCATCAAAGATGATGACGACAAGTACTGGTGGGGAGACACTCACTAGACAAAGATGACAGTCATACTCCCATAAACTCTTGACGAACAGGGGGACAAAGACATTGTGATAGGAGACTTAGAGCACTTCCAGCGGCGTCGTAATTTTGGATATTATAGGTGTATATAGGTTGTGGATGTCATGGGTGTTCTTCGTAGTATGCGGAGGGGAAGAGCAACTAGGCTTGATGAGATCTCGATGGAATTTTGGAAGTGCGCAAGTAGACCAAGTATGGAGAGGTTGACTGAGTTTTTTAATAACCTCTTTAGGACGGCGAAGATGCCCAAAGAGTGGAGATGGGAATATAATAATTTCATTGTACAAAAACAAGGGTGACATTCAAAATTGCAACAACTATAGAGGTATCAAGCAGCTAAACCACACTATGAAGGCTTGGGAAAGGATAGTGGAGCTGAAGTTGAGGAGGGATATGCCTATTTTCAAGAAACAATTTGGATTCATGCTGAGGAGCTCAATTAGAGAAGTTATTCATTTCGTAAGGAGACTAGTGCAACAATATAAGGAGAGGAAAACGGACTTACATATGATGTTCATCAATCCAGAGTAGGCATATGACAAAGTCCTAGGGGACGTTCTATGGAGATGCTTGGAGGCTAGAGGTGTACCTATGGTGTACACTAGGGCGATCAAGGACAAGAATAATGGAGCCAAGGCATGGATAAGAACAATGGGCGGAGACTCAAAGTACTTCCTAGTTGTGATGGGGTTGCACCAGGGGTCAGCTCTTAGCCTATTTTTATTTGCATCGGTGATGGATGGATTGACACGACAATACAAGGTAAGGTGCCATGTTGTATGTTATTTGTGGATGACATGGTTCTAATGGACGAGACTCATGGCAGAGATTAACGCTAAGTTGGACGTTTGGAGAGAGATCATGGAGTCTAAAGGGTTTAAGTTGAGCAAGATCAAGACAAAATATTTAGAGTGCAAGTTCAGTGGCGTAACGTATGTGGCTAATGTGGAAGTGACGCTTGATAAATGGCTCATCCAAAAGAGAGGACGCTTCAAGTATATTGGGTCGATTATCTAAGGAAATGGGGAGATTGGTAAGGATGTCACTCACCTTTTGGATGCAGGGTATTTGAAGCTAGTGGAGGCTCACATCTGGAGTCTTGTGTGTTAAGAAGATGTCACCCAAACTTAAAGGAGAGTTCTACATAGTGGTAGTTAGACCAACTATGTTGTATAAGGTGGATTATTGGCAAGTCATGATCTCTCACTTTCGGAAAATGAAGGTTGCAGAAGTGAGGATGTTTGTGCAAACATAGTAGGAGAGATAGATTAGAAATAAAGAAATCAAAGACAAGGTGGGAGTGTCTTTTGTGGAGGACAAGATGCGGGAAGCAAGACTGAGATAGTTCGGACATGTGAAGAGAAGATGCACAGATGCCCCAGTGTGGAGGTGTGAGAGGTTGGCTATGAAGGTTTTCAGGAGAGTTAGACTAAAGTAGTGTTAGGGAGAGGTAATTAGATAGGACATGACAGTTTCAGCTAAGGACATGAACTAAGATAGGAGGGCGTGGATGACATGAATTAAAATAGAAGGTTAGTAAGGTAGTTGTGCATTGTTATCATAGTATTGCAATTGTAGTTTCTTGTCCTTTAAAATCTATTACTATTTGTTGATTCCTTGTATCTCGATTATCGTATTATTTTGTTGTAGTTTCTGGTCTATTACTATATACTGTTTTTGTTATAAATTGATGTTTTGTTCTTTCGTTAGTTTTTTCATTGGATTGGTTTGAAGTATTTTTTCTTGAGTTGAGGGTCCTATCAAAAACAACCTTTATATCGCTGAGGTGGGGGAAGGTCAGCGTACACTCCACCCTCCCAAACCCCCACTTTGTACTTTGTGGGATTGCACAGTTACGTTGTTGTTGTTGTTGTACTTTCTTATAATTTTACGGTCAATACTACCAACCTTATTAGAAATAATAAGCAAGAAATGGTTGATTAAACAACAAATAGTTTAATGGATAATTTGTTTATGTGATTGCTGCTAATACGTGTATTGCTATTCAACATTGAAATATGTTTAAATAATTCAAAATTTTATGCAGGTATCTATAAGGGAAACAAAATGGGTAATCAAATGCTTGATTAATAATACGAAGTTCTATACGGAGATTGTTCTTTTCTTATACCTCAAATTTGTGATCACCACAAATAACTTATCAAGCCTTTGCTTCTACCTATTATTTGTGAGCCACACTGACAAGATTGTCTGCACGTTTACAACTGATCTACTCCTATGATCCCATCAACAAGTAAATAATCTAAGCTTGATCCAATAATTAGAATTTAAGTAAACAAGCAAATCATTCCATGTCACTATAAAGAAATTTTGAGCAGCAAGTATACCATAATATTACGAAAGTTAGAATAAGTTCCAAGGAGAATGACTTGGAAATGGACATCACCAATAAACTGGAAGATAAACATTAGAAGAGAAGGTACCTTAGAAACTATATCACGGTCCCGTAGCTTTGAAGCTGATAATGATAACTGCAGTTGACAATTCAAATCACATTATTATGTTTGGAGCACAACATAATGTTCTCATGTACATACCAATAAAGAAACCAATACCATGGGAAATTCCTTAAACAGAAACTGCTAGGAGAGCTCAAGAATTGAGGTCAACAATTAATTGTATATCAGTTAAAGATATCAAAAACCATTAGCATTCGTGAAACCAACACAATTAAGTATTGGCATAGAACGTGTAAAAATGGAGTGAAATGGACATTGAAGATTCACATAACCAATTCCAAAAACTAAGGCCTCCTTTTTTCCTGTTAAGATTAAGATGTCTCAATCTAAATGATTAAGACGTTGACTCTAGATTTTAACATTGAATGATTAAGACTGTTTTTTAATATTTGAATATGCATAATCTGTTTTTTTATACACATAATAAATAAATAAATATATAATTTAACTAAAAGTTAATTAAACATCATATCAATAAAAGTTTATCATTCAAACCCCACAACAGAATGAGGGAATTGCAAATTCCGCAACACTCAATAATGGACGAATCATTGTTTATAGTTGAGACTATTACTGAAAGAGATGATTAGAGAAGGAGTGTATTTTTCCTCCCGTGGAACAATAGTTACCTAAATCAAATGAGAGCTTAAGAGATATTGGGTTTATTGTTTAAACTACACATCCAGATACTACAAGTCAGATCTTCTCCTAATCAATTAAGTACAATAAACAGTGGAATTTTATGTTAAAATGCAGAATTCATAACCACAACACTCAAATTTGGTAATGCAACTCTGCAAATATTTGGCCACAAAATTACTCATATTTGGCCACAAGGTTACTCATGTTTTATTCCCAAGAGATAAAATTGGCCATAAAGTTACTCATGTTTGGTAATGCAACTATGCAAGGAAACCATGAAAAATTCATGGAACTTTGGAGTTCATAACCACAACATTCCCCATCCCAAAAAAAAACTCTTGTGGGCACAAATGATGAGGTTGATATTTTTTGCCCTAAAATAAAGTAGCGTGTGGGATTCACCATGTCCATAATATTAAAAGAATGAAGTCAAATTGATATAAAAAAAAGACCTCGATTGGCGTGTAAAGGCCGTGAAGACCCTTTGTCGTATAGAACAAGTCAACAGCATCATTGGGCCCTCCACCAGCACCACCGGCGGCTGCTGGGTCCATACGGTGCCCCACTCCTCCTACGGCCTGCTTCCCACCTTTAACATCCGACAAACAATTCCCCATCCAAAAAAAAAAAAACAAAAACTGTACTCTATTGTCGAATTTCCTTTTCACCTTTTCGTATATGTATGTACTAGCTACCAGGTAAAACCCTCCTAAAACCGCTTTCAAGAAATATAAGGATTTTTGGTTACCAAATATTCAGGGGAATTCTTCTGCCCCTCTAGCATGCATATATACTAGGATTTCTTTCACCAACATTTTGAACAACTATCCATTACACGGTCTTCGAATTTTATAATTCAAAATTGGCTACTTCCTCTTACCATATTCAACTTCTTATTTTCTTCCCTGAAACTTTAACCCAATTGTTATCTAAATTCTAAAATAGTACTCTCTCTATTCTTAATTATTTGTCAACTAGTAAAATTACTATAATATCACAAATTTTATAAAATAATACTTAAAATCTATCGGTCATTAAAACTAAAACACTGTATTATCTTACATACAAGATTACATAGTAACAAACATTAATAATGCAAAGGAAAATGAAAATTATTACATATTATTATTTATCCTTAACAACATAAACATAAATTAATGACGGTAAAAATACATACCAAGATCTTTAACATAAGCAATGGTGTCAGTGAGCCACTCAACAGTAGCAAAATACTCAAATATTTAATTGTGAAGAAGAAGAAGAGATTCAGAATTTTCGTTGTTTTAAAATGAGAGGAAATTCCTCCATTTATAGACAGCAAAGGCTAGTGTGAACAAATGTTTATTATGCCTTATCAGAAATGTTACAACTATTTGGAAAAGTTTCAACCCTTCGAAAAGGTCACAACCTTTCATAAACGTCACAATTTTTCATAAAAGTAACAATTTTTCATTAAAGTCGCATTTTTTTAATAAAAGTCATAACTTTTCATAAATGTCGCAACTCTTCGTTAAAGTCGCAACTTTTCATAAATGTCACAACTTTTTATGGAAAGGGAAGGATAATTTTGAAAATAAATAAATTAAAATGGAATTTTGGTTTGTGGTGGTGCCACGTAGGCATGCCTAAGGTTCTATTATATATATATATATATATATATAAGTCACAACTTTTCATAAAAGTTGCAACTCTTCGTTAAAGTCTCAACTTTTCATAAAAGTCACAACATTTCAAAAATGTCACAACTTTTTATGAAAAGGGAAGGATAATTTTGAAAATAAATAAATTAAAAGAGAATTCTGGTTTGTGGTGGCGCCACGTAGGTGGGCCTAAAGTTCTCTTTTATATATATATATATATATATATATATATATATATGATTTTG
>JAJOOR010039741.1:0-12955 GCA_036250505.1 Solanum acaule | reverse complement strand
AACTTCCGAAGCACATTTTTAAGAACTTTTGGGTCAAATTCAAATATAATCATTTCATTAAGTTCTCGACTCCAAACTCACATGTGAGGCTCTAGTTTCACTCTATCATTTTCCGAGTCGTTACAATGACCAGCCCCAGACCCAACCCATGAGTGACCAGTACGGTCCGTGGGCCCATCCACGCCCCATGTTGATGGGGTCTGTGAATCTGCCCAAAATCTTCGCCGAGGGTGAATTAAATTAGGTTAGTTTTATATTAATTATTAAAGATTAGGAACGACATATATTAGTTATTGAAAATATATATAAGTACTTTTTAACTATTAACAACACTTTAATCCCTCGTAACTCACAAGGCTCAAACATAACCAACTTACCTCTCAAAATATTCTCTCTCTAAGACTCCATTGAAGAACAAGACCAAGGTCAAGCTTAGGGCTCAAGTTCCAACCTTTTCACTCCAATTTTGTGAGGAAAACATCAATCAAGGTATGGGAGTCTTGATTCATGAAACACTTTTCTCCATAGAGCCCTTCAACTCTTTAATTTCGAATTGGTAGATTCTTCAAAAACTAGGGTTTTCATTCTGGCGATGGCTTCTTCCTAAAACGATTTCAATGGGTCAATTGTCTTATATTATGGTTGATTTGTTGTTTAATGGAGATTTTTATGGTAAAACTTCCCATGAACCCATGAAATCCCCATGACCCCAATTTCATGAATTATGATGGGTGTATTGATGCAACATGAATACTATGAATTGTGTCTATGATATTTTAGTTATTGTATCTTGTTTTATTCATGTCTAGTCTAGTATTTCTAGGTTTAATTATGAGACATGATTCATGACCCTTGAGGGGGTAAATTTCTTGGGTTTGTACATGTTGATGAATGTTATGTATGGACTCATAATTCACATAGAAAGTGAAGATCCTATGACCATTGTGTAAATTGAGGTATTGTTGAAAGGCCATTCTTCCCTTACCCTTACACTTGATTATGTATGAATTGTCTAAGATGATGATAATGTTGTTGTGTTGATTGAAAGGCTATTTTCATGAAACACTATGAACAATAATGTGAATGGTTTACTCACATGTTAATGATGATTCTAAGGTTGAAAGTTAGTTCTCACCTATTGAACCTATGAGCTCTTTTATGAGTTGTATTGAATGAAGGGAAACATATTTCTTAACACATGTAAATACAATTCAAGACTAACTATGTATAATTTGGGAAATAATGCTTAGCATCGAGTGGATATGGTCAATGAAGTAGACTCCTTCCCGTCAATACAATAGGCCGGGTCATCTAGATTATTCTCATGAGATGGAAACTACCCTGTCAATACAATAGGCCAGGTTTCTAGAAGAAATATCCCTATCCCATAACTATGTGCCCACATAGGTCTTTAGCTAGTGATCCACCTCAAAGCTAATACATGTAGTTCTACCTTAGGCAAGTAGGACACCTTCTTTCTGTGTGGGGTTACATGACACCGGATTCCTTGTTGCTCACATAGTCTATGTTTGTTATGGTTATTCTTCCCTATATGACAAGATAATGAATAAGACATGAACTATACCTGTGACTTATTGATGAGTTTTACTTTGTAGGAGTGGGGGTATGGGACTTCACTTTTACATTGCACTAGTAGAATTAGTAAGGTGCTATGGGGTAGTTTCTTTATTCTATGATGAGACATAAATTTATGCAAGGATGTTGAATGGATGGTTACTATGAATGACTTTCCTTATGTTCAATGCAATGTACATGACTATTTCCTTATTTAGGACTATTAATTATGATGAGGTCTAAAGATGATAAGTGTGACTAAGGTAGCTTTGAAGGAGTACTTAGTATGGTTGGTATTATGGGATGCCAACCATACATTGCACAAGTGTTCCTTAGGGGTTGCTAAGGTAATGATTTTACTATGTTACAAGTATAAATGTGATTATGGCTTGTGTTTTATCTTGGAAGTGCAAGTTTATTTCCAAACTTGACAAATGCATACTTTTTAACAAAAATGTCCTTTTTATCATATTTCAAGGATTTTTATGCATGCTTCCATACTTAGTGCTTTATGTGCTAACCCATTTCTTCTACCTTTACTATGAGTGTAGGTTACGACCGTTGAGACGTACTTCTTCTTTCAAGTGAAGTTTGGGTTGACTATTCCCTAGGCTTGGTGAGTCCCCAAGTTTGAGGACAAGATATTATCATTTTCTAGCTTTTATTGTACTCTCTACTTTTGATACTTTATTGATGTAAAGGGCTTTTGACCCTATTTGTACTCTCTATTGAACTAGATGGTGATTGAGACAAGTCTAGATTCTTATTTTTGTTTATGAAAAAGAAATTTACTTCGATTCTAAATGTTTTTAAATTTACCGCATCATTCTTATGGATTTATGTGTATGATTATGCCAAGTGCTTGTATGCGATGTTACGTCTAGGGGATACCCCTGGGTCGTGACAAACTTGGTATCGGAGCATAAGGTTTTAGGATGATTTTTAGGATTGATGTCTGATGAACCATGTCTAGGAGAGTCTTGTTCATGAGTGTGAAGCACGCCAGACTTATGAATGAGAGGCTATAAGATGTTTAGAAACTTTCACTTCTTTCATTACTCTATAGTCGTGCTTTGGAGTCCTAACTCTATGAAGTCCTTTTTTCTAACCATTTTCTTGTGTTTATTGTCTATGAATACAACAAGGGCTAATGCAAAGAGGACGGAGGAGGAAAATGTGAATGAGGGAGTTCCACCCCAAGCTCCTCAAGATCCTGAAGCTCCTAATGATGAATGGGCTATGACTAATGTGGAGATAAGGGCGGTTCTCCAAACATTGACTCAATTCATAACGACTCAAACTCAAGTCATGACCATTCAAGCCCAAGCTATAACAACACAAGAAAATAAGGAAGTTGGTCCTCGGGTAAACCCTAATATGAGCACCATGGCTTCAAGGTTGAGAGACCTCAAAAGAATGAACCCTTCTATGTTCTTTGGTTACAAAGTGAATGAAGATGCACATGAGTTTGTGGAAGAGGTCTACAAGATAATGGATGTTATGGGGGTGACTTCTATTGAGAAAGTCGAACTAGCCGATTATCAATTGAAAGATGTGGCCCAAGTATGGTATACGCAATGAAAGGATAATAGGGATATTAGAACGGGTCCCATTGGTTAGGAAGTTTTCAAGAATACATTTCTTGGTAAGTTCTTTCCACGGGAACAGAGGGAACCGAAGGTGGAGGAATTTATCAACCTTCTTCAAAGAGGTTTGAGTGTCCAAGAATAGTCTTTGAAATTCACTAAGTAGTCCAAATATGCCCCATATTTTGTGTCGAATCCTAGAGATGAGATGGGCCGATTTGTGACGAGGGTGTCCGACTCGATTGAGGGAGAATGTCGTGCGACAATGCTTCATGACAATATGGACATTTCACGTCTAATGGTGTATGCTCAACAAGTTGAGGAGACAAGGTTTAGGAATAAAAATAGAGAGGTAAAGAGGGCAAGGATCGATGATTAGAAATTCTTCTAAGGGTAAGTTTGAGGGTCAAAGTGGACCACGGTTCAAGAGGAAGTTTTCCAACCAAAGCTCCTCTAGTACTCCAAGGACCAACAAAGATAGGGTGTCTAACCCTAAGCCTCAAGGAGGCAATAGTGGTGGATTTTCTATGGTAAGGCCTAGTTGTGCCAAGTGCGGTAAGAAGCATAATGGTAAATGTCTTGCCGGTATGGGTGTGTGTTATGGATGTGGAAAAAGTGAGCATCAATTGAAAGATTGGCCAACCCGTACGGCCAAGGGAAGAAAGGGTAATCAAGCTCCTCCTAGTGGTTCCAACTCCAATGCTCCTAAGAAGAACCGTTTCTATGCTCTTCCATCCCGAGGTGACCAAGAGAGTTCCCCAGATGTTATAACGGGTATGTTGCAAGTCTTTTCCATTGATGTTTATGCATTATTGGACCCCAGTGCCACTTTGTCTTTTGTTACACCCTTTGTGGCTAGGAAATTTGATGTACTCCCCGAAACCCTAATAGAGCCTTTTTTGGTTTCTACCCCGGTTGGTTACTTGGTTGTAGCTAAAAGAGTATATAGGAGTTGTCCTATTTCTTTGTCTCATAAAGTCACTTTGGTTGATTTGGTAGAATTAGACATGCTTGATTTTGATGTAATTTTGGGCATGTATTGGTTGTATGAATTTTATGCTTCAATAGATTGTAGAACCCAGATGGTTAAATTTCAATTTCCAAAAGAGCGAATTTTAGAGTGGAAAGAGGGGAATTCTATTCCTAGAGGTCAATTTGTTTCATGTCTAAAAGCTAGGAAAATGATCTCCAAGTGGTGCATGTATCATATTGTTAGGGTTGTGGATGTTGAGTCCAGGGCCCCTTCTGTAGAGTTGGTCCCCGTTGTGAGTGAGTTTCCGAAAGTCTTTCCCAATAACTTGCTTGACATTCCTCCCGAATGGGAAATACGCTTTGACATTGATCTTTTGTCGGATACACAACCCATATCTATCCCTCCCTATAGAATGGCTCCGGCCAAATTAAAAGAGTTGAAGGAGAAACTCAAGGACTTGTTAGACAAGGGTTTTATTCAACCAAGCATATCTCCATGGGGTGCTCCGATATTGTTTGTAAAGAAGAAAGATGGGTCCCTTAGGAAGTGTATTAATTACCGCCAATTGAACAAGGTCACTATAAAGAATAAGTATCCTCTACCTAGAATTGACAATCTGTTTGATCAACTTCAAGGGGCTAACTATTTCTCCAAGATAGATCATCGTTCGGGTTATCATCAACTAAGGGTAAGAGGGGTTGACATTCCCAAGACGGCCTTTAGGACCCGGTACAGTCACTTTGAATTTGTGGTTATGTCATTTGGGTTGACCAATTCCCCCGAGGCATTTATGGACCTAATGAATAGGGTATTTAGACAATATCTTGATTTGTGTGTGATCGTATTTATTGATGATATTTTGATCTATTCAAGAAGTGAGGGTGAAGATATGGATCATTTGAGGATCGTATTGCAAGTCCTTAAAGACCACTAATTATATGCTAAGTATAGTAAGTGCGAGTTTTGGCTAAGGTCAGTTGCCTTCCTTGGTCAAATTGTGTTGGGCATGGGTATTGAGGTAGATCCTAAGAAGACAGATGCGGTTAAGAGTTGGCCTAGACCTCTAACTCCTACCGATATTAGAAGCTTTTTGGGTTTGGCTAATTACAATAGAAGGTTTGTTGAGGGTTTCTCATCTATTGCTTCTCCATTGATGGCCTTGACTCAAAAGAAAGCAATGTTTGTGTGGTCGGAGGTTTGTGAGAAAATTTTCCACGAGTTGAAGGATAGACTTACATCCGCTCAGTGTTGACCTTATCGGAGGGTACCGATGGGTCTGTGGTATATTGTGATGTTTCTCGAGTGGGTTTGGGATGTGTCCTTATGCAACGTGGTAAAGTGATTGCCTATGCTTCGAGGCAACTCAAGGTACATGAAAATAATTATCCAACTCATGATCTCGAATAAGCAACGGTGGTGTTTGCTTTGAAAATTTGGAGGGACTACCTTTTGGGTCCATATTGATGTTTTCACCGACCACAATAGTCTTCAATATGTGTTTAGCCAAAAATAATTGAATCTCTGACAAAAGAGGTGGTTAGAACTTTTAAAGGATTATGATATGAGTGTCCTTTACCACCCCGGCAAAGCCAATGTAGTTGTGGATGCCCTAAGTAGATTGTCTATGGGTAGTGTGGCTCATGTAGAAGATGAGAATAAGGAATTGGTTCGTGATGTGCATAGGTTCGCCCGGTTAGGTGTCCAACTAGTGTATTCCACCAAGATTGATTAGTTGAATGTGATCTATAACCTTGAAGCGCAAAACATTAGAATTGACCACATCTATGAGACTTGTGTGTATACAATTGGATTGCTTTGAGAGTAAAGTAACTATATTATAATCTAATTGTTTGGTTGATTGGATGATTATCCTCATGTACACACTTAGGTAAGGATAGAGCACAATGTGAAAGGTTTGTCACATACAATGATTCTTAGGTTTGAAGACTACTCTCACCTATATAATCTCGAAGCTTTAGAATGAGTTTGTTGGATTGAGTGTCAAGATATTCTTCCTTAATTATCAATGTAAGTCATAACTCAATGGGAATGAATGCTTAGCACCGAGAGGATATGATTATAATATGGAATCTTCTACACTAGTTTTATCCGCCTTCCCAAATGGGTTCCTTTTACACTAGTTGAGTCCTGGTTCCCAAAGTAGCTGTCTCATGAGATGAAAACCTTCTACCATAGTTGAATCCCGGTTTCTAGAAGCAATCTCCTTATCTTATAAACTATGTGCCCACATAGGCCTTTCATTTGTGGATCCACGTAAGCTAATAGTTTTAGTCCTACCTTAGGCAAGTAGGACAACCCCTTTTCGGTATGGGGTAGACACCGGATTCCATGATTTGGCTCTCATGGTCTATGTCGGTTAAAGCTAATTCCACTATGATAGAATGAACTAGAATTGGAGTTATGAACTATAATCACTTAATAAGTTTTCCTTAGTGTGGATATGAGTATGGGATATTATTCATACATTGTACAAGGTTACTTTGATGGTTCTTATGGTTTGTTTCCATTATGAGGAGATGATCTATATGTTGAATATTCTTGTATCATATGCTTTTACACTTGTCTCCGTGATAGTTCCTAAACTTGGTCAAATGCATAGTTTCAACTAAAATGTCCCTTTTTAGTATGTTTAATTATTTTTATGAGTAGCTACCATACTTAGTGCAATTTTGTACTAACCCATATTTCTTCTATATTTGTCTACAAAGTGTAGGTTCCGGCGTTTGAGGCAATTTCTTCTAGTTGAAGCTTGGATAGACTATTCTCCAAAGCTTGTGGTATGTCCTCATGGATCCGAGGACAAGAGCTACATTGTTGCTTCACTTTTGTCATTGTGCTAGACATTTTCATATTCTCTATTGTAAGGGTTGTAACCCTATTATTTTGAGACTTCGATTGTGGTAGATGGCTTAATGAGACTATGTCTAGACTTCCGCTTTATTTCTCTGAAACTTTTCTTAAAGACTTGATATTCCATTTTATTCTTTATTATTCTATACATATGTGATGATGATATGCTTAGTGGCTTACTTGGGTCCCTTTTGGGATTCCATGTCCCATGTTACGTCTAGGGGTACCCTTGGGTTGTGACAAATCAAGGGGTCCAAGTCAATCCAATTGGACAGAATCTAGGTGATGGAGTTGAGGTGCTGCCTTCTGGGGTTGTTAATGTGCACGCTCAGGATCTTGGTGGTAATCTACTAGGAGACGCATTAAGGGTTAAAAATCTACCAGAACCAAGGCTGCAAGATAACTTCATCATCGAGTTAATACAGTTGAATCTAAAGGACCCATTGTTCTCCCTCCACTTCCTCCAGGGCATATATTTGTGGTAACGAGCAGTCTGATGCAGATGCTTACTGCGAGGGGGTTGTTTTCTGGTATGGCTTTGGAAGATCCACATGGGCACATGGCCAAGTTCAGAAGTGTCTGCAAGAGTTGTCTAGGGCGACCAGAGTTGGATATAAATGTTATAGGGTTGAGAGTCTTCCCTCTATCATTAACTGGAGATGATGCGATCTGGTTTTCTGAGCTTCCATATAACTCAATTCATACATGGGACCAATTGCACAAGGTGTTCATGGCCAAGTACTTCCTATTGTCTAAGAAGCTGAACCACAAAGATAAACTCAAGAACTTCTTTGCACTACCTCGAGAGTCTGTGAGTAGAGCCACTAGAGCAGCAGATGAATCAATTGTCCACTACACTAAACCCACATCTGCCTGGCACACTTCCTAGCAACACCATCCAGAATCCGAAGAATAATGGGCATTGTATGGCAGTCACTACTCGAGGGGGTAGTAGACCATTGCTCCACCTATGCCGTCTGAGGTTGAAATTGTGGTTGAAAAAGATGATGATGAGATTGAGGTTACTTGAGAGTCCAAGAATGTTATAGAGAAGGAAGCGGACATAACCCAAAAAGTTGTTCACATACCTAGACCTCTACCTCCATTCCCACAGAGGTTGGTAAAGAAGAATGAAGAAGGAAAATACCACAGGTTTATTAATATGTTGAAACAGCTTTCCATCATTGTTCCATTGATATAAGCTTTGGAGCAAATGATTGGGCATGCGAAATTTAAGAAAGATTTGGTGACTAAGAAGAGGGCCGTCAGTTTTGAAGATGATGATAGGTTGCAACATTACAGTGATATTGCTACTAGGTCACTTGTGCAGAAGAAAGAGGATCCTGGTGCTTTCATTATTCCTTGTACCATCGGGTTATTGCATTTTGCAAAGGCGTTGTGTGATTTGGGTGCTAGTATTAATATGATGCCATTGTCTATTTACAATAAGTTAGGTTTAAGGGCTCCAAAACCAACTGCAATGCGATTACTCATGGCCGATAGAACTGTGAAGAAGCCCATTGGTATTCTCCAAGATGTACTTGTGAAAGTGGAGTCATTTATTTTTCTGATGGATTTTGTGATACTTGATTGTAAGGTTGATTTTGAGGTTCCCATCATCCTAGGGTGACCATTCCTTGCTACTGGGCGCACCTTGGTCAATATGGAAAGAGGGCAGATGAAGTTCGGATTGAATAGTGAAGAGGTAAATTTTAATATTTGTTGGTGCATGAAGCAGAAAAGCAATATTAAGTCAGTGTCAGTGGTGAATCATATTGTGGAGTGTGGTTTTGATATGTCTATTGGAGAGAGGTTGGGTGTTGATGCACTGGCGCGGTAATGATGAATTTCAAGGGTGATGGTATTAAAGACTATGATGAATTGGTCACCACACTTGATAGGTTCGAATTCCATTTCAAACCAAAGAAATTGGAGGTAGATATGAAGAATCGCGACTCTCCACCCATAAAATCGTATGTTGAAGAGGCTCCAAAATTGGAGCTAAAGTCTCTACCATCATATTTGAGGTATGTATTCTTAGGGAGAGATGGTACTTTACCGGTCATCATTATGGCCGATTTGAGTGCGGTACAAGTTGAGCCATTGGTTTCTGTATTGAAGAAATTTAAGTGGGCTATTGGGTGGACTATCACAAACATTATTAGGATTCCTCCTAGCATTTGTTCTCATAAAATTCAACTTACGCCGGATCACAAGCCTAGTATCGAGCACCAAAGGAGACTAAATCCTCCTATGCAAGAGGTAGCGAAAAAGGAAATCATCAAGTGGTTGGATGATGGAGTCATATATCCCATTGCAGATAGTAGTTGGGTTTGCCCTGTTCAGTGTGTTCCTAAGAAAGGTGGGATTACCGTGGTTCCTAATGCAAAAAACAAGCTTGTTCCGATGCGGCTAGTTTCTGGATGGAGAGTATGTATGGACTACCAGAAATTGAATGCTTGGACAGAAAATGATCACTTCCATATGTCGTTCATGGATCAGATGCTGGACCGCCTTGTTGGTAAGGTTTGGTTTTGCTTTCTTGATGGTTATTTGGTCTACAATTAGATCTCCATAGCTCCAGAAGACCAAGAAAATACCACCTTCACTTGCCATTATGGGACTTGCACCTTCAAATGGATGCCATTTGGGTTGTGTAATGCTCCAGTGACCTTCCAGCGTTGCATGATGTTGCTATTTTTTAATATGGTGGAGGACACTATTGAGGTACTTATGGATGATTTCTCTGTGGTAGGTGACTCATTTGATGGTTGTCTGATGCATTTGGCAGAGGTACTAAAACTGTGAGAAGAGTGCAATCTTGTGCTCAATTGGGAAAAGTGCCACTTCGTGGTGAAAGAGGGGATTTTTCTGGGTCATCGGATTTTTGAGAATGGTATTGAGGTTGATAGAGCTAAAGTCGAGCTAATAGAAAAGCTTCCACTACCTATCTCTATTAAAGGTGTTAGAAGTTTTATTGGGCATGCAAGCATTTATAGGATGTTCATAAAAGATTTCTCCAAAATTGCACATCCTTCATGCAAATTGCTCAAAAAGGAGTGTAAGTTTGATTTTGATGATGCTTATTTGAGAGCATTTGGAGAGTTGAAAGCAAAGCTAGTTTCCTCACCTATCATTATTTCACCGAATTGGTGGCAACCGTTTGAAGTGATATGTGATGCGAGTGGGGTGGCGCTTGGTGTGGTATTGGAACAGAGGCAAGAGAAGATTCTTCATCCTATTTACTATGACAGCAAAGCTCTAAATATGGCTTAAAATAAATATACGGTGACTGAACAGGAACTCCCTGTTGTGGTTTTCGCATTCGAGGAATTTTGATCCTACTTGCTTGGTACTAACACAATAGTGCATACTGACCAATCTGCATTGACGTATCTGATGGCTAAAAAGGATGCAAAACCGAGGTTGATTAGATGGGTGTTATTGCTGCAAGAGTTCGATTTTGAGGTGAAAGATAGGAAGGGGACAGAAAATTAAATTGCCGATCATTTGTCCAAATTAGAGGAGGAAGCTATGCTTAAGCTAGGAGATGGGGCTGAAATTAATGATCCCTTTCTAGAAGAACAGGTATTGGCTGCTTCTCATGATCTTATTCCTTGGTTTGCAGACTTTGCTAACTACTTGGCAAGTGATCTGGTTCCATCGGATTTGTCTTTTCACCAAAGGAAAAAGTTTATGTATGATGTGAAGAAGTTATTTTGGGACGAGCCTTACATGTTCCGTATTTGTGCTGATGGGATTATTCGTCGATATGTGCCCGAGGTTGAGTAATGAGTATACTAGAGGTTTGTCATTCTTTGCCTATTGGTGGGCATCATAGTGGTATTCGGACTAGGCATAAAATCTTGCACTGTGGGTATTATTGGCCTACCATCCATCAAGATGCTTATGATTTCGCCAAGTCTTGTGATTGTTGCCAAAGAGAATGAGGAATTTTGAAAAGGCAAGAGCTTCCTATGAATCCGACATTGGTGATTTAGTTGTTTGATGTATGGGGCCTTGACTTTATGGGTCCATTTGTAAGTTCACATGGGATGCAGTATATTTTTGTTACGGTTAATTATGTGTCGAAATGGGTAGAAGCAATTGCATTTTCAAACAATAAAGGGAAAAGTGTCACTGCATTCCTGAAAAAGAGTATATTCTCCATATTTGGTACACCTAGGGCGATTATCAGAGATGGAGGTTCCCATTTTTGTAATAAGTTGTTCAAGGCGTTGTTAGGGAAATATGGAGTCTGTCACAATGTAGCCACTCCTTACTATACGAAGTCTAGTGGGAAAATTGAAGTGTCCAACAGAGAGATAAAGATAATCCTTGCAAAGACTGTGAATGCAAATAGAACTAATTGGTCAAGGAGGCTCGATGATGCTCTAAGGGCCTATCGCACCTCATTTAAGACTCCCATAGGTATGTCCCCCTACCAACTTGTATATGGGAAGTCATGCCATTTGCCGGTAGAGCTAGAGCATAAGGCTATGTGGGCGCTAAAGAAGTTGAATTTGGATTGGGATGCCGCATCGAGTCAAAGAGTAAATGACATGAATGAGCTTGATGAGTTTCTCCTAAAAGCATATGAAAGTTCAGCCTCGTACAAGGAGAAGATGAAGAAGTGTCATGATCAAAAGATTGAAAAGCGTGAATTTTATGTAGGTGATCTGGTGCTTCTATTCAACTCTAGGTTGCGCTTGTTTCCTGGCAAACTCAAGTCCAAGTGGACCGAGCCATTCATAGTCACTCAAGTTTTTCCACATGGAGTGGTCGAACTCGAGAACAAGGAGGGAACAAGATTCAAGGTGAACGGGAAAGGATCAAACTCTACATGGGGAAGTTGGAGAGTGTGCAATAAGTGATTGAGGCCTATTACCTTGATGAAGTTTGAGTAATCAAGGTGTAACGACCCTAAAAACAAATAAGTGAAACTAGAGCTTAACATGTGTGTGTTAGAGTTTGGTGTGAAGTTTGATGGTGCTTTATATTGTCACGAGCCATGGTGGAGGTATTTAGAGGCTATACGTCAAGGTATGACCCCCCAAGAACCACCCAAAGGGTCCTTGAAGAGGACCCTAAGTCTAAACCCCAAGACCCCAAGGAAACCATGAGACTGCCAAAAATGGGGTGACCTACAGAAGGGATCCACGCCCCGTGTATGGCCTCAATAGGTCATGGCCCTTAAATGCACCTCTCTGACCCACACCACCGCCCAATAGTACGGTCTGTGAGTCTAGGTCTCGTGAATGGGACCTGTGTGCTGTCAAAGACACGGCCAAGCCAAGGGTGGTTTGGTAAATTCATCCCTTGGCTAGTTAAGTGTTTGGACAATTATTTTGGGTTTATTAACATATTTTAAGAGTATTAAAAGTTTCAAACTCTATTTTACATTCTATTTTTTCCAAAACCCCAAATCAAAACCCTTTCCTCCTAAAAAGTCTTCTCTCTAGAAATTCCATTGGAGATCAAGGTCAAGATCAAGCTAGGGTTGGGGATTTCAAGGTGTTTCTTCTGCAATTCTCATGAGGAATCAATAGCAAGGTATGGTAGTCTTGATCCTTGTGTAACTTTTCATTCAAGGAGCCAATTCAAAGGTGATTTCAAAGCATGAAAAATCTAGGGTTTTACTCAATCTCATGGGTTCTTTCATCAAACATTTTAAAATGGTTTCTCATGACAAATTATGAACGTGTTGATGTCTAATTGACAATTTATGATGAAAATACTCCATGAACCCATGATTTTCTCTCAATTCTTAAATTGAGCTTGATGAAGTGGGTTTAATGATTATGAAATGTCACGACCCAAGCCTAGGGCCTAGACGTGACCGGCGAATGGGGAACCCGAAAGAACCCCAAACAAGCCTCATAGCATATCATTACACATCCTTGGTCGCGGAAGCAATTAAAATGACCATAAGCGATAAGCATAATCAAGG
>JAJOOR010039740.1:0-10901 GCA_036250505.1 Solanum acaule | reverse complement strand
TTACCCCCCCCCCCCCCCCCCGCCTGATTCTTCCTACCTTTACAGGGATTGCAAGTTTGCAACAAGTTGCAACTATATACGTATTGGCTTTGATGAATTTACAGATCCTTTTTCCTTTTCTAATGGCCACCTATCCCAGACCATACCATGTTTGAACATTAGCTATTCATTCAGAACGAATGATCAGTCATGCATTTGTGAAACCTGGTCTTGTATCTCATCTTTCTTGTTCCCAAAGTCATTACAAGTCTAACTTTATCTTTTGAACTATGAAATGGGTTATTTTCATGATCTTGACAAGCTAAGATATTGAGTCTACATGAATAGGATATAAGGTGGTGTGGTATTTTCCAGGTAACAGTCTGATCCCACCCCCTTCATGTCTCTCTTCTGAATGATGATTTCTTGTGTTGTGATCATTCTGCTTCTTATCTTTGTAGAGAATTGCTCCCGCTTACTTGGTAGTGGCCAAAATAGAAATTTCTACTATATAGAAGAGGGAAGCAAGGGACGACCAAGGTCAAAATGGTAATTTTACATGAACAAATGCAATATCTCCACAACTATAGAACACAACTCTAGAATCATCTGATGCTAGATATATAACCCACACCGCTCTAGAATCATCTAATGCAAGAAATTAACCCACGATAAGTTCTTCCATCTCTCTTGTTGTTCCAACACCAACAAAACATATGGATTTCAAGTCTGCCTCCAAATACTAGGTAAGATTTGACACAACAGTTATTGAGATGCTTTATTTGCTAGAGTTGCATTTGCTTCAAAAACTTATCTGGAATGCTTCGAATGTTCTAAATTTAAAGATGAGCAAGTGCTCTAGGAACAAGTTAAGAGAACATGATTGGCACCCAGTTGGATCAAGCGACTTTGGATAACCTTCTCATCCCATCACCGGTTGGATCAAGCTATTTATATGATATGACTTCAGTTCTTAGGTTATTGAAATCATTCATCAGCAAAGAGGCGTGTTTTGTTCCCTTAACTCGAATAAGGAAAATTATAAGCTTGATAGATTTGAACATAACCGAAGTAGCTCTTCATCCATGTCTAAAACCTTCCAAGTGCCTTGCCCTGGTCAGATCGCTCCTAAGTTTGCTAGGGACTCGTATGATTCAACATACTATGCCAAGGTTATGTATCTTGAGGTATGCCTTTTCAATTCTCCCTAAGAGGCTTTCAATTTATTACTTGTTTCTTTGCATTTTGATGCTTAAAACATACACAGAAGTTCACTACAAGTTCATGTTCAAGAATATGGTAAAATATTTAGGCATTGTTCCAAATTTAGCTGATTGGTTAAACATTGATCATTGATGACAAATTGCAGGTCGGTCGAAGGTTGTCTGAAGTCAAAAAGATGAAAGTACGTAGCGGGCTGAGCTACGAGAAGCTATCATTTGAGGCTTGTAGCCACCTTGCTCGTAATAAAAATTTCCCTTCAAAATCTCATGGACAAACTCTCATCACTTAGCAAGTGAAGCTCTAAAGCTTTCTTCAAGAAACCAATCCAGTCAGCTCGATTCTCCTTTTAGTTTCATGGAAACAGAAAATTCAGGAAACAAAGATCAGCAGATCGTGTTATACACAGGAAAACTGGATCTTTCAATTGAGAATGAGAAGCTCAAAGAACATTTACAAGGTATGCAATGGAGAGTGCTAGAATTGGAAAAAGTTTGTAGGAAAATACAAAATCAAATGGCAAAGATCTTGAAATCAAGAGTATCAAGCCATAAAAATGCCATATCATTACCTCGTCTATGTTCTTGAATGATATTATGAAATCCAATCATTTTAATTTACTTTATTAATATTATTTTTTGAATTTTTGTATCAATGTAAATATCAAATAAAAAATTAGTGCTTTGTTTAAATAGTAAAAAGTACTACTACTACTACTTCTACCCCAACACTTGACTTTTTTGAGGTGCTAATAGTAGAATGATTGGAGGTAATCAATTGTATTTTGCAGAATATAAAGTTTTGGTTGTATATAACAAGAAAGGAATAGTTATAGGTTTGGAAAAGGAATTAAGTACAATTGAAAAGCTAAATTATTATTTGTGTGAAAAAAAAAAGTCTAATTATTCCATGAGATTGTCTAAAGAAAAATGAGAAGGTAAATCACTTTCCATATCATTCCCATATTGATTTAACTTATAGAAAATCTAATTCTCTAAGATAAATATGTCTCTTTAGTGCTGGCTTTCATTCATTAACATAAAAGTAACAAGATTACGGACCGAAATTTTCATTTTTGTATCATTTGACATTGACAAATGGGGCTAAATCATGGCAATAGTGTAACATTTTTAGTCACATTATGTTAGATCTTTCATTGTAAGAATAGTGTTATCAGGCATATTGCCTTTTTCCTCTGTCCAATAACTCCAATTCTTAATTACTATGGGAGTTTGATGGTGCGGGAATTGATATACTTTGCTAATAAATTAAATGGATTTAATTATTTGTAATTTCAGAGCATAAAATTCAAAATTCAGTCTCTACATTCAGTAGTATTTTCTGCAAATGTAGTATTGACCTACTTTATATTAGAGTGACTTTTCAAAGCATAAAAAAATAACCACTTCAAAGTTAAATGTTGGGCTCGTGATATCACGGGCCATACTCATCTAGTATATATATACACACATACACCCCCGCAAGGCGGTGAGGCAAAAAATTAGTCTGTCAACTAACAGCAAGACTGACAAGGCCAATCAAAACATATTAACACATAACATGTATCTACAAACCTTTAAGAGTTTCATATTTATCGTCCGTCTAAGGCAGGGCCCCATCCTACCCGTTGGGTATCACTACATAAATGTAACTACGACTTTAAGTTGCCAATTCAACAGCTTTAGAAGAAGTGGTTCTTACAAATCAAACTCTGAATTCGACAAATGCTTATTAGAGGGACCTATTTGAACCTCTACCTACACCTACAACACGAAATGTAATGCCCATGACAACGAAGTGTCGATACAAATAAAATATATTACTATGCAAAGCATAATGAAACATAACTTAACTTAAATAGAAATAAATGTATGAATCTATCTGAATGCCACATCAGACGGATTATCTATAACTCAAGAGCCATAAGAGGCCTCGTATAAATATGTCATCTACTTGATAACTAATTAGTATACATGTATTACCATTCACTCAATAGCTAGGATAAAGGTATACTATCATCCCCTCAATAACTAGGATAAAAGTATACTATCATCCCCTCACTAGCTACGATATGAATGTGCTATCATCCATTTGATAGTTCATGTATGAATGTACTATCACCTCAGATATGAATGTACTACCATCCACTCGATAGTTAAAATATACATGTACTATTATCCACTTGGTAGTTAGGTATCGTTTATTGAGTAGCTATGATAACAATATGACCTCATATAAGGTGTCCAGACAACTGAATGTACTTTGATGGCATGTATATGCTTATGTTTATATATGTGTATAACTAACTCAAGTGACATGATGTTTCTTTTTTTTATTAGCAATGTTGTCTTGACTTAACTTTACAAATAGACTCAAGAGTGAAAATCATTTACATCCTAAAATCAAACTTCCACATTTAACTTTGAATAATAGATATATTGTAATACAATAGCGTATATGTAACACCTCAGAATCTAGTAGACTAAGTTAGGGGCTAAGTGTTAGGCATGAATGAGAGAATTGGGCCTTGGCATCCTCCACGAGTGCCCACACGAGTCGTGAAAGGCACCACGACTCATGGTGGTGCCCATGATGCCTAGGTAGTAGCTAAATAAGGCTGCCTACCTCCCACGAGCACCTATACGGCTCATGGTGGTCACCACGGATCGTGAGACCATTTGTGGTGGTGAGGCAGTAGCTTCACAAGGCTGCCCAAAATAGGGACCCTCCCCACGAGCCACTAGATGGCTTGTGAAGGCCACCACGGGACGTGGGAGGGGTCGTGATTATGAGTTGGATTTTTAGGAGGTTAAGGGGTGGAAATCTAGGCTACTGGTCGAGGGCCAAGGGCATCACAACGGTCCGTGAAGCCCCACACAGACCATGAAGTCGTCCGTGAAGGGTTTTCATTGGTCTTAGAGTGTAGGGTCAACTTCAAATTGTCATATCTCATAGCTCAAAACGAATTAGGTGGACCATTACCTATCCAATTAAAGGTCTCTGAGTCCTCTTTCCAACGCCACCGAGTTTTCCCAATTCCGATCTCGGAGTAAAAAGTTATGCCTGGAATAGTGAAGCACTGTCAGGCTGAAAATTTTTCACGACCCGTTTGACGGGCCGTGGTGATGATGACGGTCCGTGAAGGCATCCATCATGCCATTTCGGCAGTTTCCAGTAGGGGAACTTCTTGGGTCCTTTCCCAATTACTTTAACTCAAAGATATGTCGTTTTGCCCAAGCCTAGGACCCCTATATAAGTCATTTTAAACCAAAACTCATCCAATTAAATCATTTATTCCAAGACCCAAAATCAAAACCCCAAAATACTCTCCCCTCCAATATTTCTCTCTCTAGAAACCTCCATTGAAGAATGAAGATGTTATGATCTCAATCCTAGTTTATAAAATGTTGCTGTCAAGATTTGAACTAGGGAAAGAGTATAGGCTATTAACAGTGAAATTAAAAGATTGAAGGGTCGAGATTCCATTCATTTAAATAAAGCTGAAGGGATGAGATCGTGCCACATGGACAAATGGTTATATATACACATCACAGAGAAGAGAGAGGGCTAACTGAAATCTGGTAATTTTCAATTCTCTCATCATGCTCTCTTCTTCCTCTCAAGTTCTTTTCTCTTCTCATCTAAATCTTATCCTCTTCTCTCTTCTTCCTCTTCTGCAGATCACGTCTCGAATATGGAGCTCACTCTATAAATGGTTTTTTTTTTCTAGCTAGAATTTCCTTGTTCAATTGAGTATCATTTCTTTATTTTTGATAAATCACAGAAAATTCCCAAAAAGGGTGTTGAGTTGATTATTAATTTTTGCATTTGAATTTTGATCTCAATTGAGATCATAACAATTGGTATCAGAGCATCGATTGTGCGACCTGTGGGTAAGAAATGGTAGAAGAGACTCGCTGGAAGGTAACTGAGGACAAGTTCACTCGTCATGAAGAAATTTTGACAGATCTGTTGAGTTCTCAACAAGAGGCACGCAATACACAAGTCGGAATTCAAGGCACGTTGGAGCTCATTCTAGACAGGCTGGGTGCATTAGAAAAAGCTCATGCTGGTCCAAACATTGGAGGAGGGTTACTTCCAAGTCCAGCTCAGGATAATAGAAATCGGCCCCAACAACCTCATATCCTGCCACCGAAATGGGAATTGCCCTCTTTTGAAGGTGAGGAACCTAAGGTATGGATCCAAAAATGCGAGAAATACTTTGATCAATATAGAATACTTGATGAACTTAAGGTGAAATCTGTTGTTTTTTATTTGAATGGATTGGCTGAGGTATTGTATCAGTTGTTGGTGTTGAGTAGAGGGCTAGTGACTTGGATCGAGTTCAAGGAGGAACTGATCAGTCGTTTTGGTGACATACTAGTGGAAAATGTGGTTGAGGAATTTAATAAATTGAGCCAAGTAGGTTTTGCTGATGAATTCCTTAAGAGATTTGAGGACCTTAAGGCTTAGATGCTTATTCGAAATCCTGCACTAAATGAAGCTCACTTTCTATCTAGTTTCATTTGAGCATTGAAAGAGGAAATCAGGTTTTCTGTCAAGCTGTTTAAACCAACTACATTGAAGATAGCGATTGAAAAAACTCGGATGCATGAGCTATCTATTGAAGCTGCTCAAAAGAGGAACAAGACAAGTACCAGATCTACTCAGCCTGTGACTAATATGATTGTTAACAGAGGGCCTGCTAATGCCGTTGTGAGGAATACTACATTCCGACTCAGCCCGGAGGTGTATGAGTATAGGAAAACCAATCATTTGTGCTTTAGGTGTAGAGAAAAACATGGGCTTGATCATGTATGCAAAATGAGGCAACTAAATTGTTTGATAGGGGAAATAGAAGCTGAAATTGACATGAATGAAATTAAAACTTCCCAGGAAGAAGATGAACCACATGATGTGATGATAAAAGGAGTAATAGAACAGAAGATTCAACAAGTTGTGTGCCTGAATGCTTTGACAGGTCATAATCAAGGTGAAAACATTATTCTAGTGGGTGGTACCGTGAAGAAGAGGCAGCTATCTATATTGATTGATTCAGGTAGTACTCATAGCATCATAGATGAGCACACCGTCCAAGCTACAGGGCATCAATCCAGCCATTGCCCTCCTGTAAGAGTGACCGTGGCTGATGGCAACTATGTGATGTGCACATCCCATTGCAAAGGTTTTTTGTGGAAAATGCAAGTGCAAACATTTATGGAAGACCTACTCATCATTCCCTTAGGAGGTTGTGATTTGGTACTTGGTAATGACTGGATGAAAGGGCACAACCCCACTACGTTTGATTATGAAAAAATATGTTATTATTGGAAGGAAGCCTAACAAACTAGTTTTACCAGTTGCAGTTTGAAGATGCTCAGTAGTGGTTCCATGAGTTGAATCCTGAAGAAAGGACATGCTTTTATTGCTCACTTGTTCATGATGAGCATGATTCCGAATACGAGTGAAAATCCTCATGATGCTGCATTACAAGAGGTGATAGATCAGTATGCCGAGCTATTTGCTGAACCTTAATCCCTACCACCTATGAGATCATTAGATCATGTTATTCCACTAAATCCTGGGGACATGCCAGTTAGTTTGAGACCCTATAGATACAATTACAACCAGAAAGACGAGTTAGAGAAACAAGTAAAGGAGATACTTACCAGTGGAGTGATTCAGCCTAGTCAATCTCCCTTCTCTTCACCAGCCTTACTAGTCAAGAAGAAGGATGGTACTTGGAGATTATGTGTTGATTATAGGGGCCTTAATGACATCACCATTAAGGATAAGTACCCCATCCCTATAGTGGATGATCTCTTAGATGAGTTGTGTGGTGTAATAATTTTCTCCAAGGTTGATCTTAGGGCAGGCTACCATCAGATAAGAATGAAAAGGGAGGATGTGTTCAAGACTGCTTTCAGGACTCATGCAGGACATTATGAGTTTAGGGTGATGCCTTTTGGTCTCACCAATGCTCTAGCTACCTTTCAAGCTCTTATGAACCAGGTTTTCCAACCTTTCTTGCGAAAATTTGTCTTAGTGTATTTTGATGATATACTTGTGTATAGTCTAATAGTAAATGATCATGTGAAACACTTGAAAGTTGTGTTTGAGATTCTCAAATGACATTCACTCTATGCTAAGAGAACGAAGTGTTCATTTGGCCAACCACAAATGGAGTACTTGGGGCATGTTATTACCAGGGAAGGTGTAGCTACTGATCCTCAAAATATTAGAGCCATGGTTGAGTGGCCTAGACCAAAAACACTCAAAGCACTTAGAGGATTCCTTGGTCTTACTGGCAACTACAGAAAGTATGTTGTTAATTATGGTACTATCAGTAGTCCCCTCATTAATTTGTTAAAGAAGGATGCCTTCAAATGGAATCCAGAGGCAGGTCTAGCATTTGAAGCCCTTAAAGACAGCTATGAGCACTACACCTGTGTTGGCACTTCCTGATTATTCACAAGAGTTTGTTGTTGAGACTGATGCTGTCATGGAGGCATTGGTGTAGTACTTATGCAGAAGGGGATGAGACCAATTGCTTATTTTTAGTAAGGTGTTAGCACCCAAGCACCGAGGCAAGTCTATTTATGAGAAAGAGTATATGGCCTTGTTAAGTGTTGTGGATAAGTGGAGACACTATCTCCAATTCAAGCACTTCGTGGTGCGGACTGACCATCATAGCTTAAAGTATCTACTGGAACAAAAGGTTAACCTCCGCTATTCAGCAGAAGGGTTTGACCAAGCTGTTGGGACTTGATTATTGTCACGACCCGATTTTTCGAGTCATGATGGCACCTACTATACCCTACCAGTAGGTACACCAACCCGTAACCCAGAACATCAAGCAATGAGCGAAAGGGCGGAAACTAGCGAAAACAATAATCTAAACAAGAATAACAAGGCGGAAGCAACCCAAAATAAATATGTACAGAAATCCCTCCCAGAACCTGAAAGTCACTAGTACAGAGTTATCTAATAAAGAGTACAAGTCCCAAAAGTGGACCACAACAGAGCGTGTCTCAAAGGAAACAAGACTAGCTAAAACAAAAGAAGGAGACAGAACAAACCCTAAATGCCAAGTGCTCGCCCTCGTCTCCGAATCACAGCTGCAAAAGAAGGTTGGAACTAATCATCGCTGGTAACTGGTGCTGGGACCTGCATCACGAAATAGATGCAGAGTATAGCATGAGTACCAACACAGCAGGTACTCAGTAGGCATCATAGGCCGACTGAGCAAAAAGGGTAAAAACAATAAGAAAAAATAGAATCTAAACACAGAGAGGTCAAAGCGGATATAAAAAAAAGCACACGAGCATACCAGAAACAAACTAAGTACAACTAAACTAAACCTAACTGGACCCCCATAAGCCCAGAAGGTACACTCGTGCGCAAGTTCAAATAAAATCTGAACGGGCCCCTATAAGCCCGACATGTACACATAAAAGCTAAGTCTACTGAGAAAGAAGAAAATCGGGCTCCCAGCCCAAAGTAACCAAGATAATCCATCAGACTCCACCCAGCCAGCAGTTCACTCCCAGCCCAGCTAGAAAGAGTTACCCTAGGAGGCACCCAACCAAACAGTCCACTCCCAGCCCAGCTAGAAAGAGGGACCCGTGAGTGAGGTAGATATCGCGAGTCGTCCTACCATGCAGTCAGCTCCCAGCCCAGCTAGAAAGAGCGACCCGGGGACACCCAACCATCAGCACACTCCCAGCCCAGCTAGAAAGAGAGGCCCGAGGGAGATCACCGATATCACCGAGTCTACCCAGCCAGCGATACGTTCCCAGCCCAGCTAGAAAGAACGACCCCGGGGGGATGGTATCTCCAATAGGATCTAATCCAACAACAACCACCGTGGAACGCCGTCCACTCTAAGAAATCACCGAAAAGGCTCCAAGCCTATACTATCTCAATCCCACGCCTCTAGTGATGCACCAAACCTTTGAGAATACGTCGGAACCGCAGAATGAGAGGGAGAAGATACAGACGTGCAGCAAGCAACGATAACGCCTAGTCTAAGGCTCAAACTATCAGACTCAAGTCTGCTACTCCAGTCTACAAGGAGCTAAGTTATCCGAACGACGTCGGCAGAAACAAGGCTATCCAGCCCACACACGGGTCATAAGTCTAAGGCAATGCTAGCCTAACCTAGACTAAGGACATCATGCTTACGGTTAAGGATGAACAAGGCATGCAATATATAGCATACAAGTATACAATAGCATTTAGCACATAAGCATGCAACTCCACTAAATCGGTTAACATGATACTATACCCGAAATATGGCCAGTCGATCCTAACATGAGGTATCTAATCAAAGTAAGGTAGGAAACTGGTACCTACCCACAATTCACTCCAATTGACATGCTTTTACACAATTAAGCTCAATCTAAAAAAAGAAAGCCATAGCCTACCTTAAGGCCGATCACGTGCTTTCCAAATCACTTTACCAGATCTTTTCCTTCCCGAACGACCTTTGAACGCTGTCACTTTATCAAATATAGGATCACAACATTAGTACGGTCATTTAGACACCAAAATCACCACAAACGGAGACAGGTCAATTTTGGAGTCAAAACGAGAATCGTGGGACTCGCACCAAACTGTCCAAATTTGACTCCGTCAAGAGGCCCTAAACAGCACCCCAAACTTGTGTTCCAAAATGGAACAGAATTCGTGGCTCAAAACACAGCAAAACCAATAAGCGAGAAAATCACACTTTAATCAACTAAAAAAAAAGAAAACAACAGCAGTCCAAACTCGGAATAAACAAGAATTGAAAGGTGCCCAGATCTCTTTGAACACTCTACGACGAAGCCACGACAATTCTCAACACGTGGGACTTCGAATCACCCAAAACCGAGCTAAAATAAAAGAGATATGACCAAAACAAGAATGATAAAAACAAAGGCTCGAAAAAGGTACTGCAGTCAGATTAATTGCGAAATTACCTTGAACTACACCCACCCAACAACTTCTGAACACTTTACGGCGAAGCCACCAAAAATACGAAGCTCCCGCACTTCGAATCGCCTAATTCGGATAAAAGATGAGAGAGTTATGAGAGTCTGAAGGTTTGGAAAATGGTTGCTGTTTTCTGCATTTATAGCAGATTTTCGGCAATTTTTCCAAAACTTAAAAACTCCGACGTGGTGCTCCGAACTCGTTCGGAGCCCCGTGCACGCAAACGAAATATGCAAACATACCAAATTTGATATTTCGGACTCAACGGCACAGTCAAAATTTCCATCAAAGGTCATCTCGATAAAAAGTGGGTCCCACTTCCAAATGCCATTTTAAATCAAAAACCACAAAAGGGCTTGGAAAGATATCGAAAACCTCGGGACACAAAAGAAAGGTCAATTTAGACAAAACTTGACATTCCAGAGCTAACCGCGCTGACGGAATTCTCATCCGAGCGCGTTTGCTCAGAATGTTGACCAAAGTCAAACTTAGGCTTAAACTTAAAGTTAAAACGCCTAATCGCACCGACTCACACTGAAAACCTCGGGAGTCATGTCGACTATGCTACTAGCCTAAAATGGCCCTCCCGGAGCTGATGGAATTGTCAGAATTGGATTCTGATGTCATCTTCTTAAACTTTTGATCGAAAATGATCGTTCAAGGTTCATAAGCTCCAAAACACAAAAACTCGCACCAAGACCAAACGAACGACCAGGTGACTGAAC
>JAJOOR010039738.1:0-14464 GCA_036250505.1 Solanum acaule | reverse complement strand
AGAGCCATAATAAATAGGTCATGGATGGTGATAGTTGCTCACGCATGATCTAATGAGCTATATTATGAGTTATGTTGGATTGAGTGTCAAGACATTCTTCCACAAATATGAACTTAAGTCAAGACTTAATGTGAACTCAATGGGACTTAATTCCTAGCACCGAGTGGATATGAATATGAGATGGAAGCTTTTACCCAAGTTGAGTCCGGCTTCCCCTTGAAGCCTTTTACACTAGTTGAGTCCGGCCTTCCAAATGGTTTCCTTTTACACTAGTTGAGTCCGGATTCCCACAGTACGTATCTCATGAGATGGAAACTTTCTACCATAGTTGAGTCCGAGTTTCTAGAAGCAATCTCCTTATCCCATAACTGTGTGCCCGTATAGATTACTTAGTTATTGGTTTCACCCAAGCTACGAGTATAGTTATACCCTTAGCAAGTAGAGAGACCCTTTTACGGTGTAGGGTAGGCACTGGATTCCATGTTAGCTCACATGGTCTATGTTGGTTAAGGCTTATGTCCAAAATAGTGTAGTAGTATAGATAAGTGTATGAGTTGTGAACTATGGGTACTTAAGAAGCTTACTTAGTATGGGTAAGAATATGGGATCTTACTTATGCATTGCACAAGTATGCTATAAAGGTATCTATGGTATGTTCCTTTTCTAGTTTTTATGATTTGTGCTCATAATGTATGTGCTTGATGGATTGTTGCTATAGTTGCCTTCCATGATATGATTGACTAAAGGTGAGAGATTCCTTTGGTTATAAGAAGTAAGCTAATAATGAGACCAAAGGAGGGTAAAAACGACTAGGATGACTTCAAGGTTATGCTTAGTGTGGAGGGTATTATGGGATGTCTTTCATGCATTGCATAAGTGTACTTTGAGGTTACTTAGGAGTATAATGCCCTTATGGTAGAAAATCTGAAAGACTTGACCATGTATTTAGACTATGATTAAGATGACCAAATAGGGATGATTTGCTTGGGTGGTATTAAGGAATGATATTCATGCATTGCACATATATGCGTTTAGGTTACTTGAGAGTAGTTCTATTTTGGTATAGATGACTAAGAGTCAAATAATGCTTATATTCTTATTATGATTATGATGTTGTCTCTTATACTTATAGTTTATCTTTTATGAAGTATTTCATAAGATTTTGGATTATGTCTTATATTAACTAACCCTTGTCTTATTCTCTTATGATTATGCTAGCTAACATGTATAGTATTTCAAATGTAGGGTTTGGAGACTTGAGTGCTATGTTGAAGCTAGGTTTCTAAGGAGCTAAGGAGTTGAAGATTTTGGTGAGTCCTCATAGCTTGAGGACAAAATCCACCATTTCATTTATGTCTTTATTTCATATTTTTGAGACTATTGTATGACCTGTGTCCCAAGAGTTTATTCTAAAGGTGTATTAGATGGTTTGAGACAAAGTATAGAAAGGCTTCCGCTTGATTTTATGAAAATGAGTTTGATTGTAAAAGTTTTAAATTTTCCCATATTTTCTATTATCTTATGTTCATGATATGCTAAGGACTAGTATGAGACCCCTTTGGGGTCAAGTACGCCATGTTACTTCTAGGTTATACCCCTGGGTCATGACAAACTTGGTAATCAGAGGAAAAGGTTTAGAATGGTTCTAGGATTGTCTCAAACCATGTCTAGTAGGGTCTTGTTCATAAATGTAAAGCGCGCCACATTTATGTATAGGAGGCTATTGGATGCTTAGGAAATCTCACTTCTTCATTCTCTAAGTCGTGCCATAGAGTTTAAATCTATAAGGTCTCTCTCATATTCCTTATTCGATGGTCTTTAGGATATGACTACTCGAAGGGCTTATGCTAGAAGGAGTAAGGGAGGAAAGGTTGGTTGAGATGCCAATTATGGCTATGTGACTTGATAGAATTGAGATGATAGATTTTGATGTTGTTTTTAGTATGAATGATAATTCATTGTTGCCTTTATGTTATGAAAAGATGTTTAGAAGAAATTGTGTAGGCTTACTCCCAAGGGGGAGATAGTGTGCCTATCTAGCAAGGTTATTGGGTGGTTATGTTTAGTTGATGGTACAACCTGACTTAGTCATGATGAGTTATGAGGTATGTTGATAGATTGGTTGAATAGGTTGTTTAGCTAATGCCTAGATGGGTTAAGTGAATAGACTCCTCTAAGAAGGGTAGAAGTGTAATTCACCATGGTTTAGAATCATCTTGTGTGATGAGTGTGAAGGTTTAGTGATGATTAGCTCTGACCTTAGAATTGAAAGAAGTGATGCTTAAAAGAGTTTGTATAGGTTTGCTCGCAAGGGGGGAGATAATGTGCTTATATAGCAAGGTCGTTGTGGATCCTTGATGTTCATGATTTAGGGTTGCTAGAAATTTTCATCTTGAGAGGTGTAGTGAGTCTGAGAAGTTTAGTCCTGGTTTGTTAGGCTAATGTGAGATCTTAAGTGGTGTTAGTAAGGTTGCTTGTGAGCTATAGTTGCTTAATGAGAACCTCTCTAATTTAGAAGTACTAGTAGAGGTCTTAGACCGGCAAGTTAAGAAATTGAAGAACAAGGAAGTTGTTCCATGAAGTGGTATGAAGAGTAGTTTAATAAGGAATTTGGTTAAGAGTGCTACTTGGGAGGCCAAGGGCCAATGAGATGTTCTGATGTCCTCATCATTTTCCTTCTACTTCTATTCTAGCTTGAGATGATAGGTTCCTCTTGATTTCTATTTATATGAAGTCATGTGTGAATTGTATGTTTCCATGATATTCTTATGTGATGCATGTTCATGAAAATGCTTAGGTCTTGTTAGAAATGACTTATATGCATTGTTTTCCTCATGTTGTAGTGCATTTGAGTAGATTTGCATATAGGCTTCATGAGATGAATTTTGAGCATGCCTTAGTTTTGGGAGTTGAATGGTCCCTCCTTAAATAAATGCTTTTTGAGAGTATTTTGCATTAGGCTCCATGAGTGTGTATTGAGCATGTTTTATCTAGGAGATGTTAGTTCCTCCTTGAAAATGAGTAGATTTAGAATTTCATGCATTTTTGGGTTGGTAGAAGTAGTTCCTACTCCCTTGTGTTGCATGGAATGTGTTTAGCTTGGAATTGAAGTTTTCTTCCTTGGTTGTGTGCATTTAGATGTAGTGCATGCATGATGGGCTGCTAGTTTAGAATTGTGACTTTAAGAAGTGTTTAGAATCGTCATTCGAGGACGAATGATCCCAAGGGGGAGATATTGTAATACCCCGGACACTAGTAAGTTGAACTAGAGAGTTCTAGAGCTTTTCATAAGAGTTTTGGAGTGTGGTATGAGGGTTAAACTCATAAAAATGATTCCCTTACTTAGAATAGGGGTTTAAGGGATAGGGCGTCAAGGTACGACCTCCCAAGAACCATCCAAGGGGTCCTTGAGGAGGACCTCAAAACAGCGCAAAAAGCTGTCAATTTCCAGCAACCTATGCTTGGCCACCTACTGGCCGTAGGTGGACCCACGCCCCATAGGTTGGGTTGGTGGGTCAAGTCCTACACAGGCCTGCATCTTCAGCCTTAGAACCAGCACCTGCGGAGGTGCAGCACGCTCCGTGACCCCACCCACGGTCCGTGGGTGGTGGCTTCGTGAGTGAGGGCAGTTTTCAAGATTTTAGTTTTTAGTAAGGGGTTTGGGGGTTAAGTCATTAATTAGTTAGGGGTTAAGGGAGGTCGGTTAGTTAGTTATTTAACCACCTATATAAGGTTAATAGGCCCCTAAACTAAATCATTTAACTCATTCATCTAAGACCTCAAATTCTCTCCAAAAATCCTCTCTCTAGAAGTGAAGAAGAAGAAGAAGAGAAGAGGGCAGATTTTCCTCCATTGATGAGATCTTTATTAGGACTTTGAATTAAGGTATTTTAGCTTAATCATCTATGGGTTCTTCCACCCATAGACCCCCCTAGGATTTCCCTCAATTGTGAAGTCAAAAAACCCAATCTAGCTAGGGTTTCCTTCTACATTGTGGGTAGGGTTTAGGTATGATTCCAATCTAGTGGATAATACCTAATTATGATTGTATTAGAATTGAATTATGATTTTATGATGAATTCATGTTATTTCTATGGTAAACCCTACTCTAAATTGATGAATGTGATATTTGTGGGTTTATGCCATTAGAGGTGAAATTGAAGGTTCAAAGGTGATCTTCTTAAATGAATGTCAAGTGTAGTATTTGTATTTGTTCAAGGTTAGGAACATATAATCATGAATTGAACTAAACTTTATTGAATATGAAGGATCATTACTTGTAAAGATGAAATTGAACCCTTATGATCAATTGTGACTAGAATCACCTAGTAATGAAGAATATGATTAGAATACAATGAAAACTAGGTACGAATGTTGATTGTAGAATGAAGCTTTGAGAATAGGGCTTGTAGTCATGAATGTTGATCACTAGACCTTGATATTAAAGTTAATATGACTAAATATAGATGCCAAGGCTTTGAGAGTAAAATATACATATGAGTAGAAGGCTAATGAATAGAAGTGTGATGAAAGACCCTTATCTACCTAATTCACTTTATGAATAATAGATAGTAGGAAGTGATAGAATCACTTGAGTCATGATGATATCCTTGTCTAATGTAGAATTCTAGACATGATATTAGGCATGAGTGTGAACTTAACTTGAAAGGAGTTCTCACATAGTATTGGTTCTAGGGTTTTGTGGGAAAATCCAATATGATGAATTATGTATGTTAAGGCTCCAAGAGAGAAGCTTGTGAGATAATGGTAGACTATTAGATAGAATGGTCATGATAAGACCTTACTACCCAATATGCCTCATGGCTGAGTGCATAAAGTGATAGAATCGCATGAGTTAGGATGACATCCATGCTTAGTGCATATTCCCTAGGTGTGAAGATTGGAAGTAGGCTTGAACCTCAAGGAGGTGAAGTATGAGATTATGCTTATAGTAGTTGAACTATTTGAAGCATGTTATCATCCATGTCTAATGTAATCATCCTAGCTATGCTGATTGGATAAGATTATGAGTATATCCATGTCTAATGTAGTCATTCTAGATGTATTGATTTAATATCAGTTTTGACTAGAAAGGGGAAAGACATGATAGTGTGTATATTGTAACAAGTTTAGTACATGCTTTAGAGATCCTTTGAGAGTAAGGTGACTATGCTCATGACCTAGTTGTAGTGTTGTTGAAATGTTAGTTCCATATACACACTTAGGCATGAATATGACAAGAGGTGAAAGGTTTGTCACCTATAGTGATTCTAAGGTTTGAAGAATAGTCTCACCTAATTGAATCAAAGGCTCTAGAGCCATAATAAATAGGTCATGGATGGTGATAGTTGCTCACGCATGATCTAATGAGCTATATTATGAGTTATGTTGGATTGAGTGTCAAGACATTCTTCCACAAATATGAACTTAAGTCAAGACTTAATGTGAACACAATGGGACTTAATTCCTAGCACCGAGTGGATATGAATATGAGATGGAAGCTTTTACCCAAGTTGAGTCCGGCTTCCCCTTGAAGCCTTTTACACTAGTTGAGTCCGGCCTTCCAAATGGTTTCCTTTTACACTAGTTGAGTCCAGGTTGCCAAAGTAGGTATATCATGTGATGGAAACCTTCTACCATAGTTGAGTCCGGGTTTCTAGAAGCAATTTCCTTATCTCATAACTATGTACCCACATAGGTTACTTAGCTATTGGTTTCACCCAAGCTAAGAGTATAGTTCTACCCTCGGCAAGTAGAGCGACCCCTTTACGGTGTGGGGTAGACACCGAATTCCATGTTAGCTCACATGGTCTATGTCGGTTAAGGATTATGTCCCAAATAGTGTAGTAGTATAGAGTAGAGTATGCGTTGTAAACTATGGGTACTTAAGAAGCTTACTTAGTATGGGTAAGAGTATAGGGTCTTACTTATTCATTGCACAAGTATGATTTAAAGGTATCTATGTTATGTTCCTTTTCTAGTTTTCATGATTTGTGCTCATAATGTGTGTGCCTGATGGATTGTTGCTATAGTTGCCTTCCATGATATGATTGACTAAAGGTGAGAGATTCCCTTGGTTATAAGAAGTAAGCTAATAATGAGACCAAAGAAGGGTAAAAACAACTAGGATGAGTTCAAGGTTATGCTTAGTGTGGAGGGTATTATGGGATGCCTTTCATGCATTGGAAAAGTGTACTTTGAGGTTACTTAGGAGTATAGTGCCCTTATGGTAGAAAATCTTAAAGACTTGACCATGTATATAGACAATGATTAAGATGACCAAAGAGGGATACTTGGCTTGGGTGGTATTAAGGAATGTTATTCCCGCATTGCACATATATGTGTTTAGGTTGCTTGAGAGTAGTTCTATTTTGGTATAGATGACTAAGAGTCAAAAAATGCTTATATGATGCTTATATACTTATTATGATTATGATGTTGTCTCTTATGCTTATAGTTTATGTTTCATGAAGTATTTCATATTATTTTGGATTATGTCTTATATTGACTAACTCTTGTCTTATTCTCTTATGATTATGCTAGCTAACATATATAGTATTTCAAATGTAGGGTTTGGAGAATTGAGTGCTATGTTGAAGCTAGGTTTCTAAGGAACTAAGGAGTTGAAGCTTTTAGCTTGTCCTTATAGCTTCGAGGACAAAACCCAACATTTCCTTTATGTCTTTATTTCATGTTTTTGAGACTATTGTATGAGCTGTGTCCCAAGAGTTTATTCTAAAGGTGTATTAGATGGTTTGAGACAAAGTATAGAAAGGCTTCCGCTTTATTTTATGAAAATGACTTCGATTGTAAAAGTTTTAAATTTTCCCGTATTTTCTATTATCTTATGTTTATGATATGCTAAGGGCTTGTATGAGACCCCTTCAGGGTCAAGTATGCCGTGTAACTTCTAGGGTATACCCCTGGGTCGTGACAATTTTATAAGTAAATATAATTCAAGAACGAAAAGTTTAGCTGCACATAGACATAGAGCAATTACTATGAATCATTCAAATAAAAGATGTAAAATAACTATAAGAGAAGAAAAAATAAAACCCTGGATCAAAAGTTATTTTCTACATTGGATCCTCCTCCTTTAATAATTATTCTTATGGACTATTTATAGATATAGGAAATCCTAAAAAAATAATTGAGTCCAAAACAAATTAGGAACCCAAAACCTAAAAGGATTCCGCGTGAAACAGTGTTGCGCCTCTCAATTCATTGGTGTCTTCATAAACTGACATGTGTCACCGAATTTCAATTCTCAATTCGCAAATTTGTAGTCCTCTGCGCTTCATATGTATATATATTATTTTATTTAATTTAATCAATTAAGCTGCTTGCTTGATTTCTTTCTTCAATCTTTCATTTTTAATTCGTTTTAGGTCCAAATTTCTTCATATTTACACCAATTTATTTCTACAAATAAAATACACTATTTAGCACAATCCATAAAATTTATGCTAAAAAAGGACAACTATAAATAATAAATGTGAGACAAATAATGATTAAAAGATTGTATTTTGGCCTCACATCAACACCCACACTTAGACTTTTGCTTGTCCACGAGAAAACATACATTAAAGCTCATTCAAAAATCCTTGATACAAACAATTAGGCTATATACAAATTTCAAAACATTAAGTATACTTCCCGATCATTATGCAAGATATCCAAATAACAACAAACCTCTAACCTCCTAACCTCAAAGAAAGACTTTGAACTAATCAAATTTATGCTTGCTCACTACTCTCATCAAATAAAGTTAATAAAATCACCTATCCATCATGAAACAAGTGCCCTCACAAGAAGAAACAGTCCACACACTCAATTTAAAAGATTGAATATAAATTAAGGACTTTGTATCAAAGAACAACTCACACTCAGAAATAAAATTCACGTGTATACACAAAGAACCATAGGCTTGCCCATTATGTACATCTCCACTAATTAAGTATACTTGAATAGAATCAAAGAGGACTTTGGGTAGATAACTATATAATAGTGACTTGCACTTCCTTATGCACTTTGCAATTTTAGACTTCATCACCCATTATTTTTTTCTCTTTATTTTCATTCCTCTCTTCAATAATTATTTCACAAGTAATTCTCATCATCTCAAGAATGTTTCAATCATTTTTTTTCTCTTATATATATATATATATATATATATATATATATTCCTTTACACTAGCCACCAAACATACTTCTGAACTAGCCACCCTCAATGCACTTGAGGTGCACATTGTCCATTAAGGAACAGGGCCAAAACAGAGATTTTCTATACTTTTATTTTCCACACAACATAGTAGGGCCAAAAAAAAAATTCACATTCTTTCAAAGAGGGCTTTTTAAGCATTTTGTAGCTATGATTGATTACCTTTTTCACTCACCTATCCCTTTTTTCTTCAGAATTAGCATAAGTCTATGCAATAATGCTCAAGAAACAAGGTGCAAAAACTAGGGATTCAACAAAATAGTTTAGGGCAAAACATGGCTACCAACAAAAGGCTACATGCTCAAAAGGACTAACTAATGATATAATATCTGAAAAAGACTAAAATTTACCAGACAAATCAAAGAAAGCTTATTATCATCTCCTAAACAAAGCAACACTTTTTATTTCGCTTCAATAACATGTACGGCAAGTTCTAGACTAAGATGAAAAACATGGAATTAAAAAAATCTCACCACACATGGCACAAGTATCAATCAAGATGGATCAATTCCACTTCTAAGAGAGACAGGATCATAACAAACTACAAAATACAATAAGCTATATACAAAGTCACAACCATGAGCTTAGGTGTCAAAGAATCTACAATTTCCGTATCTATCAAGAATTTACAAGAAAGAACTACTCAAAATTAGGCCAAAATAGCAAGTATTACACTACTCAAAAGGGTCTTTTCTTTTCTCTCAAAAAAGATCAAAAAAAATTTATTTCTAAAAAAAATAAAAGACACTCAGTTCAAAGGGACTATCCTCAGTAAAAGAACCGAAAATAAAAGTCAGGAAACTCATCCTAAAAAAATAAAAGACTCAATAAAACAGCAGAAACTAGGAATTCATTCCTCCACCCCACACTTAAAAAGATGTTATGTCCCCAAAGCATCAAACAAAATTTAAAACTACGGTTAGAAAAACTCCTTGAGGCCTTTAGGCCTAGCTAGTAACATCTTCTCTTAATTTTCATCAAGGGTCGTCACCCCACACTTAAACTCAAACGTGCTCCTTAGTTTCAAATTTCGGATACCCATACTTCTCCAAAACCTGTAAAAACAACACAAAATATGACACTAAAAAAAAAAGAAGTTACACTATAAATTGGGTTGCCTCCCAATAAGCCCTTAATTTAACTTCATGGCATGACACAAATAAATTCACCACTTTTCGTTCCACTTTGAACTTATGAGTTGTACCCCTAACTTTGCATTTTTTCTACTTCTTTCAAGGAGAGGTGGTATAAAGATAAAGGAACCAAGTAATATATGCCTCATCTTGCACTTTTTGGCCCTTACGTGAGGGATGTCGTTTTGTCTACGTGGACTAAAGAACTTTCGAATGTAGGGGCATTGTTCCTCATCTATACACTCATCCATTAGTTCAGATTTTATAGAAAAGTGTTTTGAATGAGATTCAAGTTGTCTCAACTCCAAAGAAGCATTTTTTACAACATTCTCACTTTTGTACTCTTTCTCAACATCGATACTAAGGAATAAGGTGTAGTTGAACGGTTGTAATTCCTCTTTTTGCTCCTCTAGTTGGTCATTATCCACGACAATTGGTATTGGGCATAAGATGCCTCAATCCTTTTGTTCAAGTGAGTCTCCAAATCATGAATATCGGAGCCAAATTGCTCTATTACTTGTGTGAGCCCAACTCTTCCTTCAATCAGTTGGGTTGTCATGTGTGTTAGACCATCACTGATAGACTCTTCAAGCTTTAGAAGTTGAGTTTGACTTATATCCAAAATTGGCTCACTATCTCCGTTTCTCCATGACTTTCTCCTTGTTGGGCTTCAATCTCTTCTAATTCAGCTTGGACTATATTTTCTAATTGAATAGCATCAACCTTATCTAGCAGTTTCAAGATTTTTTATTGCTCTTTCACGTATCAAATGTTTGTTCTGTGAGTTTTAAATTAACTTTGTCCAACATGTCTGTACATTCCATAAGTGAATTCACATTGCGCGCCTCTTGTTTTGCATTCTCCACTTCATCGCCCCTGCCAACATCATAAATAATAGAAGCGTAATAGGGGTTTGGGGGAAGGGAATACGATTTAGGAAAACCATTACAATGAATATATTGATGACCACATATTCGATATCTAAGTGGTGTTTGTTACAAAAATTACAAGGATTTTTATAAGAATACTCATCACCCAACCACAATTTATCCCAATCATCCATATCAATAAGAGTATCAAATTATTCAAAGAAAGAAAAATTAATAATAATTGATTGTTAAGAAAAAAAGCTAACTAAAAAACAAAAAAAAATTTAAATAAATAAAAAGAAAAAATATAACCTAGAAAAATAGTTAATTTCTAAGTCCCCGGCAGCGGCGCCAAAAACTTGTTGCGCATAAATCGCACACACAAGTGTACGTCGTCATTCAAATATCAAAGTAGTTCTTATAAAGAGCCGGGTATCGTACCCACAGAGACTTACGATTAGAATACCTTTATTTTTCCAATACTTTCAGTTAAACACAAGTGTTATCCAAGTTAAAAGAGTGATCGATTTTATAATCTAAAATTCAAGTAAAAGCTAATAAAAGCGTTTCAATTTCTAAAGGATTTAAACAATGATTAGGACAAGTCCAGGGCTGTAACTTAATTAAGGAATCATGCACACTATCTTGTGATTAAATAAAGATATCAAAGACACTTCATCCAATTTTAAGCATCAACGGTTGTTAATCAGTATAAAGCCCAACTAAATAAGTTGGGGTCGAATCCCACAGGGAGCGGTACGTGCTTAAGATTCAATAGGGAAGTATGAACATGATCAAATCAGTCATAGGAATAACAATTATCGAATAAAGACATTATTCAAATCAGGGGGTGACACGAATGTCAAATGTGGGGTTTTGGTTTGAAATTATCAACTACAAACAGTGTCAAACAATACGAAAAAACAATAATGAGACGATTTCTTGGGATGTGATTCAATTATAGGCTAATATACACAAATGGGTAATTGCACCTATTAGAAAATACCTAGATATTAGTGAGTAAGCTTGGCTATAGAGGAGGTAAACTTTCTCTCAAACAATTTACCCCAAATCAAGCTGATGTCTCTCGAACATCAACAAGCATGAAAAATAAGAACAACCCACACCTTAGTCCATTCACACTCTCGAGCTGAACCCAGGTCAACCCAATACCCACAGACCATCAATCAATAAGTTTAGTTTTGAAATCACTCTCTCAAGCAAGCGAAAAAACACAAGGGTAGAACTGTATTTGCAACTACAATTCTTAAATTAAACCACAATTAATTATTTAACTCACTTCTAAACAGCTTTTAAACTAACAATTAGCAATACCCACAAACTAAATCAGCTCATAATTACATAATCACACCCCAAGAATTGGGGTTGTAGCTAGACATTATAAAAAAGATAAAAATCGTTACCAAATTGAGATTCCATCAACTGGGTAAGATTGATTTCATCTTTACAATGTTCCAATTCTAAGAATCTCAAAGACCCACTTCCAATTTCTCAAAAGTGAAAAACTTCAATTATTCAAAGCTAAAGAAAACTAGAGCAAACTATCCCTAGAGCTCAAAACTTAATAATAGACTAAAAATATATGAACTAAAAATAAGATAAGATACTAAACTAAATGTTCCAAAATGTATTTATGGTCGCCAAAAATGTGTTGCGACGAGTCTCTCGGCGAGCCACCTTTTGGTCATTTCCATCGCCCTTCTGCCTTTGCATTCAGCATCCTCAAGGTCTATAACTTTGGGCGATCAAACAATGCATCGCGGAAGTACTCGGAGATCCACCGACTGCTCCTTTTTACTTGCCAACTTGGTTCTTTCATTCAGGGCTTGGCACACTGGAATTTTAGGCGGTCAAGTAGTCGTTCAGCGACTCGCCAAGTGGACTTGGCAATCACCAGGCTTGTTTTTCTTCATTCTTTCAGCTCGCTTTGTTCCTTTTTGCAAATTAGTGTCCTTGCTTGGTTCCACAGTCCATATACCTGAAAATTAAGCGTTTTACATAAGTTATTGGCACAAAATAAGTATTTGAGGACACTAAATCTATATAGATAAAGTCCTAAATGAGTCCAAATGTAACGACCCGAGAGCACCCCCTAGCCGTTACATGCGTATTCGACCTCTCGGAGGTCTTATACAAGCCTTAGCATTTATTCATCACATAGATCATAAAAATCACTAAGAATTTAAAACTTTTATTCAATAAAAGCATAAGACTTCAAGAGTCATCAACATTTGAAAACATGAATACGCAAGCGAAACGACGTAGTCTCTTTAGCCAATCTTAGACAAGAAATTAAAACGTACTAAGGGACACGGCCCTTTACAAATGAAATGAAACTTAAGTGTCTATTACAACGACTAAGAAACTTCTAAGCATAGTTCTCGAATCTTGAGGACATACCAATGACTTGGAAGAGTGAAGCAATCCAAACAACTCCAAAGCACAATCTCCTCCTAGTTACCACAACCTACTCTTGTAGTAAAAAAAGAAGAAAGGGGATAGTACAACACACGTACTAAGTATGGGGCTATGCAAAACATGCTAAAAAGGACATTTCTTCGGAAGTTATGTTTTCATGCCATTTTGATAAAATCTCATGAACATCAACATAATAGGCACCGTACAAGTCACAACCAACAATACAAAGTCATGTGCTTCACAATACCACATAAACATACATAACCCATTTACCTTTACCTTCTTGCCTTAGACCTCCACTTTAAGTAACCCTTAAGCAATACCTTTGTGCAATGTATGGGCAACATCCCATACCATCACCCATACTAAGGCACCACCTTAAGGTCACACAAAGTGCACTTACCATGCATACCTCAACCTTCACTCATTGATCACATAAAACATATAAGCACATAAGCCAACAAGTCACTTCCTAACGCTAGAACACTCATCAAATGTCATCCCAAGACTCAGCAAAGTTAGACATGGTGAAGCAGCCCATACTACCTCTCCATACCACACCCAAGTGATCCTTAAGGCTACCCAAGACAAGCTCCATTCACATCTCAACATAAATTGTTAATTCAACCTAATGCATTTAGACAACTTCATTCACTAATGACATAAGATCATAACATACATTCCATTCAACATAAGCACTTACATTCAATTCATTATGACTCACTTCCACATTAGCATGCTCAAAGACCAACACTTTCATTAATTTGCCTAATAAGACTCATTCATTCATTATCATTACTACGACACACCAAGATCTCCCTTAAATGTCTACTTATCTAATGTCTAAATGATGTCCCATTTCACCACCTATCCTAAGTAGTACACCCTTAAGAGAACCTAGTTCATTAATTCATTAATGTGGGGGAAGAGCCTTAACCGACATAGACCATGGAGCTTGACATGGAATCCCGGTAATACCCTTACCGGATGAGGGATCCCTACTTGCCTAAAGTAGGGTCTTTCGTTTAATCTTTACGTGGTAGAGAGCACTAGCTAGTCCTATGTGAGCACATAGTTAAGGGATAGAAGGAGTGCTTCTAGGTACTCTCATCTCAACTCACGAAGGAGCACCCATCTTAAGGGTTGCTACTAAATACTCACATCTCAACTAGCGAATGAGTATCCACCCATCTTCATATCCTCTCAGTGCTAGACATTACTCCCCCACGGAGTTAGGACTTTCATTTCATTCATTCATTTAGGGATAAGGATTGTTACTAAGTACTCTCATCTCAACTCACGAAGGAGTACCCATCCTAGCCCAACATTCATTCATTTAGGGATAATGATTGCTACTAAATACTATCATCTCAACTCACGAAGGAGTACTCATCCTAACCCAACATTCATTCATTTAGGGATAAGGATTGCTACTAAGTATTCTCATCTCAACTCACGAAGGAATACCCATCCTAACCCTCATTCATTCATTAAGGAAGCTGTTGGATTCAAAGATGAGAAAACCTTTCATCTAGGAACCCCATTCATTTAAATAAGTACTTTATGAGACTATCCTTACAATAGACCCAACTTTCATTCATTAGCATTAACTCCCATTCTTTTCGTTCATTCTCACATTCTTTCATTCAATCTTCACTAGGTGTGAGAGTAGGTAAACATAGTCTATCCTAACCTCTCCTTCATTATAAGTCATTCAAAGAAGACAACAACCAAGCATAACACATAAAGTCTCTACACAAGGTCACATTTCATGCTCTTAGACCATACACAAATTCACATCA
>JAJOOR010039737.1:0-12429 GCA_036250505.1 Solanum acaule | reverse complement strand
AAATTATTATAACCCTCCCCCCCCCCCCCCCAAACTTAAAATACAAAATTTAGTATATATTATATTATATTATATTATATTATATTATATTAAAAGCGGACACTTCTTCACATTGAAGGGTTGTGACATTTCCAAAGAGTTATAACTTTTCTGATTAGTTGTGACCTTTTTCAAAGGGTTGTGACTTTTCTAAAGGGTTGTGACTTTTCCGAAGAGTTGTGACTTTTCCGAAGGGTTGTGACTCTTCCAAAGAGTTATGAATTTTTCCGATGAGTTGTGACCTTTTTGAAGGATTGTGACGTTTCTAAAGAATTGTGACTTTTTTTTTATAAGCCACAATAAACATTTTTCATACACTACCTTTTGTTGGCTATAAAAAGAGGGGTTTCCTCACATATTTAAACTATAACTTTTTAAAGTTTTTTTATTGTTCTTTTTCTTCTTCTTAAAACACTCAATTTTGTATAGCTTCTATATTTTATATCAATATTTATTTATATTATATTAAAAGTAAGAACTCCAATAGTATAATAATAACTAAGTAATTCAGTATAGGGGAGGTAGGAGAATTATATTTAAGAGGTGTAATAGATTTTAAGAGTGGCTCTTTTTATTTTTACATATTACAATTAATTTTAAAATGACAAAAAATTATATAAAAAAAAGGAAAAAGATAAATTTAATTGTAGGTCATAGAGAAGTGTTAGATCATCTTATCTATATCTAACTTTATATTATAAATAGTTATAAGTGTTTTTCGGATGTTGATTTGACAACTTTCAGTAGTAATCAAACGAAAGTTTACATCCACTATTCATAAGAACTTACACTTTATCATTCCATTTATAATTGTTTATTGAATTTTTTATTTAATATTATTGACATTATTTTTAAAAATAGTTAGTTCATAATTTGATATTCATGTGCAACGCACGTGCAATCAAAACTAGTATTTTATAAAAGATTAAGAAAATTTAAAAATTTTAAAAATTTGATTAATCGAAAAATCGAATTTATGTAATTTGTGACTTTTTCATTTTCCTCATATTACCAACTCCTTCATGCCCAACATACCCACATAGGTAAGACGAAAATAAATGTGTTTTTCCACCGAAGTCAAGACCAATGATATCACCAGTTAATTATTTTTTTTCCATTTTTATTTTCTTAAAGATGTCTTATTTTCTTTCATAATAGCAAGATTCTAAATACTCCATACTAAAGAGGCTTTAGATGCTTAGTTTAGATTCATCTAATGTTAGTTGCATAGATTAAACTATTTTTTCATTTCATCTTTGTTTTTTCATGCTTTTTTCTATTTTTTTCATAATCTGCCAATCTCAGAATTTTTTTATATGAAAAGTGCAAATCGAAACCAATCAAATTAAATTTTAAAAAAATTGAATCAAACCAAAGTAATTTCAATTTGATTATTACTTACACTAAATCGAACACCAAGAAATTGAATCGAACCGAATAGACCGTATGACCACCCCTATACTTAACTTAGAGCATGTTTGACATTATTGCTAAAAACTACTTAATTTTAGAAACACTTTTTAAAAATAACTTTTCAGAAAAGTGTTTTTGAAAAAAATAATTTGTGTTTGGTTAATTCATTTAAAAAGTGCTTTTGATAAAAAGATTGTGATTGGCTAATTTTATTTTTTAAAATACTTTTGAAAGTCAAATTACGAAAAAAAAATATTAATGCACTTTTAATATTAAGATTATATATAAAATATCAAGTAAAATATATTTAAAAATAATTTCACAAATTAAATCACTACATACGAAAAACTCATCACAAAAATAAATAAATATAAGAAATATATTGATAAATACGTATATATGACAGAGATATTTTAGTCTTGAAATAAATATTTTTTTTGTTTCTTCTTCTACTTTTTAAGAAAATAAATTTTTAGTTTATTCCCAACAAACAAAAGTTGTTTCTGGTTCATCTTAAAAGTTGTTTTATTGATTAGCTAAACAACTTATTTTTTTAAAATAAATATGTTTTATTCAAAGTAAGTGTTTTTGGCCTTCTAATTTCAACGGCACTACACAGGCTCTTAATCTTGAAGGATTTGACTTGGGCTATTACCATTTTTTAATGGGCAAACTACATAAATCCCACTAGTTTAGATTCCAAGTACTAAGATTTTCGATACTTTCGAATATTACTTCATCTACCATATTTCGTGTGTTGGATACATGAGTCTGAATCCGTCAGATACATGTATCTATCAAATTTTTAAAATGAGATACATATTTTATTTGTTTAAACTAATTGATTGTAACTAATTTTCTTAATTACAGGAGTAATTGAGGATTTTCAAAATACATAAATAACTAATTCTGAAAATTTAAATTAAACTAAATCCCTTAATGTAAGGTGGAAATCGAGGAGTGTATCTATATTTAATTAATTTTATTTACTATTCTTTGAAATGATGAATTCATTAATATTAATAATAGAAGACAAAAATATGCATATCTTGGTCATTAATTTGATTTATTTTATTTTATTACTCTTAAAATAATAAATTCATTAATTTGATGTATCTATAATCAATATATAATGTTTCAACAAACTAAACAGTTAGATACATGAGTATTATACAAGTACATTAATATGTATCATAGAAATATCTAGTATTAATTTCATGTATTTGTAATCTGTATCTAGTATTAATTTCATGTATCTTTTTTATACAATTTGATGTAACAAATATCAATTTCATATCTTATATTCAAAAACATGTATCTCAGATGAATACGAAAATAGTCAGATACATTGTAATAGCATATATATATATAAAGACATGGTAAAAGACAGATACATATGACAACACTCGGGTACAAGACTGAACAAATTGCGGTAAATACATGTGTAAATCTCTAATAATGCATAAATCTCATATATATATACACACACTTAATAAGATACATTGATAGCGCCTAGATCCGATAGGAGAAGTGATGTGAAGTTTCTGGTTGAGTGTGTAATTGGCACCGTTGTTAGTGTCGATTTTGATAAATCTATTGGGCTTGAAATCTCCGCTTACAATGATAACCATTGTCTCTGCGCATGAGAGGCGTCTCCCCTTGCGAGAAAAAATGATGGGTACGTGGGGAATTGGTTTAAAAGTGGAAAAATCAAAGGCTAAGAGTTTGACGTGTTTTTTGATAAGTTGTAGAACATCCATTTTAATGGAGTGTTTCTTTTCAGTGACTATTGATGAAGGGAGGAGAAAGAGGAAGAGTTGAAGTTCTACCCTAACTCATATTCCCTAAGAGAAAGATATTTGATTTTAATTAAAATGTTAATTTTGAAGTTTAAATGTAAAAATAATTAATCAATTCTAATTTTAAGAGATGTGAGTATTTGATTTGTATCTTTAATAATATATGACATAAAATATTTAAAATGGTACTCATGTAGGTAATTATTATTTGAAAATAAATGTAAAATTAGTAAAGAAATGATGGTGATGTACTAATAAAATAGTTTATCCTTTTTTTTTTTTAATTGAAAACTCTTTTGTTACCTCCAACTCAAATTTGTCCACTGAGTTGGGTGTATTCAGTTGTCAAAATTCAATCGACGGCTATCTGTAGGTATCTATCTATCGGGTTACAACTTTTCCGATCAGGACATGGAGGCGGCTCCCTCCAATCCTACTCATAATATCATCTCCACCGCCCCTTCTGCCGCAATTAGTATGAATTCCTCCGTCGCGACCCACCGGAATCCGCTAAGAGTTGACTGGCCGACAGTAGACGGACCACTGGGTCTCTCGGAGCAGGAGTCCGTCGATCACGCGCGTAGATTCTTCAAGTTCGGATTTCTACTTCTTCCTTGGCTTTGGGCTGTCAATTGCTTCTACTTTTGGCCTGTTATTCGTCGTCCTAGCTCCTATTATCATCCAGATCTCCGCCGATGTAAGTCCTTTATACTTTTGGTTAAAACCTCTATATAATTGAGACGCATTGCGTAATTTGTCTGGAGAAATCCATCTGAATAACCCCAATGTTAACGCGCATTTCCCAACTGTTCCAAAAAAAATTGAAGGGTTCGAGTTTAAGGGTGAACTCATCTAATTGTATGAAATAGGACATGATATCTTAGATGTTTTCTAACAAAATGAATACTTGTAACCACATTAACTTTCGGATTCCTGTGTAATGATTTCCTTAGTCTTCTTCATTTTTGTATTTTCTTTTTCCAAAACTTCTTTGAAAGAATTTCTTCTTCTTCTTTATTTGAGTTGAGGGGTCTCACTATCCTCCCCACAGCCACTTGTGTAATTACACGGGGTTTGTTATTGTTTTACTTAAAGTGCATCAAATTCAAATTCATAGATAAACAAAAAATTGACAATAATGTAGTTGGAAAAGAATATTGTTCGACTCTCTCAAGTAATTGCCGCCAAATAAATTGGGATGGAATGTGAACTTATACGCTTCTACTGTTTTCATGAGTGTACTATTTGCTTTTGGGTTTTGGGGGTTAATTTGGTCAGCTTCGGCATTATGTTACTGAAGGGAGACGTGTCCTATTTGTGTTGTTATGTATTAGGTAAGCTAGAACCAGCAGTCGTGTGGATCAGCCATGAGATAGTAAAGATAAACCTTACCATTCGGATCCCATTCTGATCATTGAATCTTTTCATGCTATGTTAATTCTTGCTTCTACTTTTGTGCCGCTGCAAGTTTTGTTAAACCTTTCACTTATTTCTCATATGGAATAATATTAGTATATGAGAAAATGAACTCATGAAGGTAATTGTTACTGTAAAACATCTTATCTGGTTGTCTCGTTTAGTCTGATGTGATGTATATTTTATAGTGTTATGTTGATGTGGTACTTGTTGATTGCATTATTAAGGCAATAGATACTTAGATAGTCAAAACTGGAATAAATGCCTCTAGCTCAATAGATTTAGGAAGCTTATTGAACAATTGCACAAGGTAGGTGAGAAGTTCACAACCTTTGAGGCCTGGGGCAGGGGGCAGGATTACTGAAAAGGGTCTTTAAGTTTTGAGATGCTAAAGTAATATTCATTAAACCTGGTACTTCGAATCAATCACTAGATACTAAAAATCAATTTGTTGGTAACAAAGTTAATGTTAAGAGTGATGACCAAAAAGTGCTTGATATTCAAGAAATATAAATCAAATGTCATCCATGTTGTGGAGTTGACTTCTTTGTTTAAATGTAGAGACTTTTTACAGCTGTCTGCATTATGTTTAGCTGGATAACAAAACATTTTACAGATGATTATCTCAAAAGAAAAAATTGAAACATTTTCCAGGTGTTATATACCCTCTTTCTCCTAGGATGGTTATGTGTACATGGAAAACAAATTAAATTTAGTTGGATGATAAGTCATTTCCCCAGAGGTTAAAAGTTGTACCATTTTTGATCTTCTAGGGTGGTTAGCCAGATTTTAGAGCACTAGTTTGAGAAGTTAAACAACGGTAACTGGGGCATAACTTAAGAGTGTATAGCAAGCATTACTAAAAAATATTATTACTTATATGAAAAAATGAAGGGAAAAGGGTCAAATATACCCTTATACTATTGGAAATAGTCTATATATACCCTTCATTATACTTTTGGATCAAATATACCACTACCGTTATACTTTGGCACATATATACCCCTAATTTTAATGGAGGGACAGATGTCAACTCAAGAATCAAATAACCCACCTACAATTTTAAATACCCAATTCCTTTGAAACCCACCCATTTCCTCCGGTGACCCACATTGAACCAAATCAAAAATCTTCTCTTTTGTTTACTTTGATTAAACAACTATTCATATTTTCAGTAAAAAATCATGTTTAGTATCTGTTTTTGTTTGGGGTAATCTGAGTGCTGAGTTTTGATATTGATCGAAGGTCCTATGGACGAAGCGCAAAAACACAATGCACACTCGGCCAAGTTTGCTTTTGGTTATGGATTTCTGAATCCAGATATCCGGGCCTGAATCATTCTGGTTACGATTGCTTCTTAATCGGATCTGATTTCTCCTTAGATTAAAAAAAAACAAATCCATTTCCATATTTCCATTAAAATCAGCACTCAAGCACGACCAAAGCTCACCTTGAAACTCAAGGAAGAAGTGAAAAGCTTATACCATCTAATTGAATAATGGCACGAAGATCACATGAAATTTTATGATGAACTCTGCTGATTTTTCAATTTTGCTAATTGTAACTTTTAGGGAAATTTTTGCATCAAGGTGGATAAGATAACTAACAGTAATAATGCAGTAATTTGCTCTACATTCCCAATTTCACTACACTAATTTTCTTAGTTTTTGCTTCAAAGTTAGATAGAGAAAAGAAATATTAATGGATAGAGATGAGTTTCAAGCTAGTGAATCAATGATGAGGAGAAGTTCTTGTAGTTACTATGTCTCAACTAAATGCCCTAGTTAACTTCTATAGTATAACTAGCCCTTCCCTGAACTCCCACAAGCACTTCCTCATTGAGTTTCACAGTGAACTTTGTGGTGGTTGAGTATTGATTTTAATAGAAATTTTAGATAAAGAAAATGACTTATGAAAATGGGTTTGGTTCAAGGTGGGTCATCAAAGAAAATGGGTTAAATGGGTGGATTTTAAAGAAATTGGGTATTTAAAATTGGGGGTGGGTTATTTGAATCTTAAGTTGACATGTGTCCCTCCATTAAAATTAGGAGTATATATGTGCCAAAATATAACGGTAAGGGTATATTTGATCCAAAAGTATAATGGTATGGGTATATTTGATCCAAAAGTATAACGAAGGGTATATATAGACTATTTCCAATAGTACAGGGGTATATTTGACCCTTTTCCGAAAAATGAAATAGATGAATTAGAAACTAGTTTGCTAGAGAAAGCTTGAATAAATATGCGTGTAGAAAATAATTATTGTTTTGGGGTTAGTGATTTTATTAGCTTTGACTACACAACTTGTAATGAATGCTTCATTTTGGTGAGAAAGGACTTAGGAGTTGTTTGGTAGGATGCATTAGAAAAATATAATGCATGCATTAGCTTTGTGTACTACTAATACCTTATTTGATATACTTTTTCAACCTATGTATTATGGAGAGTATTATGCTATGTATAACTAATACACGACGAAGCATTGTGTTAGTAATGCAAGGAGTTCAAATGCATGCATTAGTATAGTTAAAGACACAATCGCCTCTGAGAACCTTTTCTACATTATTTACACCATATTTGTGAAGGGTATATTTATGAACAGATAATTTTTTATAAAAAAAGAAAGAAATGCATGTTATTTTAATATACCAAATCAAAGAGTGAATAAGAAATAATCTTAGCATAACATATACCAGCATTACTAATGCATTCTCTTCAACACTATTTTTATACACCTACCAACGACCCCTTAATGTTCTGGCCAATAAGAAATTGTTGTTAGATTTCAAAAGTGCTAAATTAGGTAAGTGTGCTCTGCTTGTCTGGAAAACAATCTTTCAAGTCTTATCCTCCTTCAAGAAAGATAAACTGCTTGAGTTGGTGCATTCAGATTTATGTGGTCCAATGAAGACCTTACTTTGGGTGGTGCACTTAACTTTGTTACTTTTATTGGTGATTGTTCAAGGAAACTTTGGCTCTATGTCTTGAAGACTAAAGACCAAGTGTTGGACGTCTTTAAGCAGTTTCAGGCTTAGTTAAGAGTGTTGAGAGAGAAAATAGGAAAGAAGTTGAAGTGTATTCGTACGGATAACAATGGTGAATATTGTGGACTGTTGGACGAATTTGCAAGCAACAAGGTATCAACCACCAGAAGACTCCTAAAACTCCTCAGTTTATGGTTTGGCAAAGAGGATGAACAAGACCTTGATGAAAAGAGTTAGATGTTTGCTTTTTGAAGCAAAGTTGTCAGGTTCTTTTTGGGGTGATGCTTTATTAATCGTTGCACATGTTATTAACCTATATTTTGCTATTGCTTTCAAGAGTGATGTTCCAAGCGAAGTTTGGTATGAGAAGGATGTTTCCTATAACAATTTGAGAGTAGCTATTGTTCACTTTCTAAAAATATAGAGCTACATGACTCCAAATCTTGCTCTGCTAGTTTCTAATAGAGGACCAAGTTGTTGGCAACACTTGGTTCAAATTTCAGCTTAATCCAATAAGAAATAAATCATGAATTGCCAAAAGAAGCTGGCTGGTCAGATTTATTTTCATCTGCACTTTCTCTATATATTGTGCTCTACCTCTCTGCCAAACCATTAAGCTGAGAAGTCTTTTGTTGTTGATACCTTGTTGCTTGCGATGTTCGTCAACAATACTCACCACCCTTATCAGTACGAATACACTTCAGCTTCTTTCCAGTTTCTTGCTCACCGAATGCCTGAAACTGCTTAAAGACACCCAACACTTGATTTTTAGTCTTAAAGACACTGACCCCAAAGTTTGCTAGATCAATTATAAGTGTTGTGAAAGGTGATTGCCTCGTCGCCAATGGCGAGAGGAGAGGCGAGGCGACCCTTTATCGCCTATTAGCTTTGTAGCGAGGCGATCTTCAAAAGGCGACGCCTATGGCGAGAAAGGCGTCGCCTTTTGTATTTTCTTAAAAAAAGACGACCAATTTAGGGTTTTAAAAGTTTAATGGTAATTTTAGGGTTTTCTTTCCAAATTTGCACTTTTAGACCTCGACTGTGACTCCAACCAGTCAACTCGACTAGACTTCTCCGTCGACCAACGAGACTTTGCCAGCAACTTCAAAGTCCAACCAATACGTATTTCTTCTTTTCTATTTTGTTCTCTAGCTAAGTAACTCTGAAGTCAGAAGAAGAAAAGAAGAAATACGTATTGGTTAGACTTCTTTTCTTCTTCAGAGTTACGTATTTCTTGGAGGAGATGATATTTGAAAGACATTTCTATTTTGTTCTCTAGCTAAGTAGTGCTGAATCTTTTCTATTTTAGCACTCTTGAAATCTGACAACAATGTCTTCTTGGCCAGAATATCAAGTCCTTTCTCTATAATCTGGCTAAGCCTCTTATGCCATAACGTTGAAGAGTTATTACTCTCAACTGCATTCATCATATCAGTAGAAATTGTAGTCTAGTACAGACCATGAGCCACAATTAAGGAATCCTTAGTGAGTTTCCACCACAATATAGTCATGTTACCAGTTTCAAAAAAGAGTTTCCACCACAATATAGATATCTCGAACCAATTGTTGGTGTTTGAAAAGGTGTGGTTCACACAGCGGAGTAAAAACAAACAGGAACTAAATCCTCTCCCTGTCTTGTGAGAACAAAATATCGAACATTGAAATTTTAATGTGGAAAAACCTCTACAATGTGATGAGTAAAAACAACGGGATCAGAACTCCACTGTATTGATGAGAGAGTTACAAAATTTCTCCAAATTGGCGACAACATCAATGTGTGTGTGTGTGTGCATTTATATTGTGCTCTACCTCTCTTTTATATTAGTGTTTTTTTTTATTTGCTTCATCTGAAGAATATTATATGCCTATTTAAGAGGTGAATACCTCTCCGGATGTCACTGATGACATCCACAATTCCAAATTATACTTGTGTGTGTCTGAATTAGGTTTCATGACATCCTTGGCGACTCCGATAACTCTTATAAAGCTATCACTACTTTAATCTACTGGGCATATTACAGTCTCTATTCGTTAGGTTTTAGAATGTTTTGAGTTATAGATGTTAGGTGAATTTCATGGTGTTTGCTTTTATGAGAGCTTAGAACAATTGGTTTCATGGTGTTTACTGTTATGAGTTATCATTTTAACTTGGGCCTGCAAGCACTTGTCTAATATTGAGTTTTGAAAACTATGATTTGTAGATGTTGTCAGGTCAGCAATAGGTTTCACGGTGTTTGCTGTTATCCTCTCAAGTTGGGCTCTTACCTTTTCCATTGGAGGAGAGCATCTATTTGGTCATGCGTGGGACAAGCTAGTAATGTACAACGTTGCTGAGAAATATGGGTTGACGGGGTGGATTTAGGTACTTATCGCATTCATTTGTGGTCAAACCTCGTAGATACAAGATTTGTATATATACTTCCCTTGAAAAAGACTGAGAGACTGGAATATCTCAGTTAGACAGTTACCATGATTCTATTAAGTAGTGAGGAAACCAGGGAAGATATGCACCTTTTGAACTCAATTGTATGCAAAACCCAAAGGTATACATTGCAGGCTGTAGCTTGGAAGTTGTCATTTTGGCTAGTCAGATCTAGATTTTATTGTTTCAGTATTTTCTTCATAGGCTTCTTCACCATTATCTTAGGTATATAAAAGAAAACCTGACGACCTATTTTCTTATAGGACACAACTTATCGATGCTTCCAATTGAATTTAAAATACGAGGTAAAAAATAGAAGAAAAAAAATGATAATTTCAAAATTCACTGGATCCAATTAGCACAATTGGTCCTAGTTCATCTTTTCAATATTGAACTAATTCATAAATGTAATAGCATAATATGAATGGCTGCTTTCTTTGACGATGTTTACTATGTAACCGTAGATGATATGGGAAATGTAAGAGTAGATGATGGAGAGAGCTTAAGTTATTCTAGCCTCCTATATTAAAATGGTCATTTTACATAACAATACCCTTTGTCTCTAATTACTTGTCTACTTTTAAATTGACACACTTATTAAGAAAACAATTATCATAGTGAATTTACCATTTTTTCCCTATTTATTAATTATGAAGATGATGAATTATAAAATTTAAGATTTTGAAGAAGTTTTACCTTTTTCAAAATAATTAATTGAGGGTATATTAAGTAAAAAAATTTGTCCTTTCTTGATCAGTCAAAATGGACAAGTAATTAAGGACAACTAAAAAAAGTGGACAAGTAATTAGGGACAGATGGAGTATATATTATTTTCATAATTATCATTTATAGTAATACAATGTATTTTACCATTTATGACATTTTTGGCTCTCTCTCCCTCCTCTTTTCTTTTTCTTTTTTCCAGTTTTTCACTCTCTTTCTTTCTTTTCTTTTTTCTCGTTTTTCACTTTCTCTTTATTTTTATTTTTTTTCCGTTTCACTCTCTTTAATATTTTTTTTTGTTTTTCTCTTTCTCCCTCTCTCCTTTTTTTTTCTCTGTTCATCTTTCTATTTTGTACATTTGGTGAATATATAACTTAAATATTTTTAATATAATTAGAAATATTATATGTGATTTCAAACATTTCGTTACTTTAAATTAGTTTACATTTTTTTTTTAATTTATAGTAATGTATGATTCGAATTGTGTTATAACTATCGTTTATATTTATACAATTTTAATACAGATTTTTCAGAGCTTCACCTCTTTTTTTTGATAAATCATCACCACCAGACCACCAATTATTTATATTTAATACAGTTTTGATACAACTTTAATACAATTTCTTAGAACTTCGCCTAATAAACAACTAAAACATTTTTAATACAAATATATTACAAGTATTATATGTGAATTTCAGACATTCCGATACTATTTAAATTAGTTTACATTGTTAGAAATGTATTACATTTGTTCTACAATAATAATAATACAATTTTGATACAACTTTCAATAAAATATTGATACAACTTTAATACAGTTTTGATACAACTTTAATATTGTTTTGATACAACTTTAATACAATTTTAATACAACTTCAATACATATTTATATCAAATAGTTATTAAAACTAAAATTATGTCATATATGGTAATAAAAATAAAGTAACACTTAAAATCGTAATTAATCAAATAAAATATATTATTTATGTAAAAAATCCTATTAAAGTTAGCTACAGAGTCCGTATTAGCACAAGTCTAATATATGTTATTTATTTTAGGGTTAATATATATATATATATATATATATATATATATATATATTTCTTACCTGACATTCTATGCAACAATCAATCTATGAATACAAAAGGAAATAGAGGTCGGCCGAGAAATCTTACCTGACATTCTCAATTTGATTTTTTTTTCTTGTTCGTGCAATGGTGTTCTCTTTGTGAATTGGGTGTAAAGGCCGCAATTATTCGTACAATGACTAAAATTAGAGTAAACCTCATTTAATTTATTTTAACACATGGATCAAGTGACATAGATTATTAAGTAGGCGTTTGGCCATGCGATACCATATCACGATATGGTGTCGTGAGATGGAATCAGCGTTTGGACATGCGATTTTACGCTGATTCCATCTCATGATTCCATATCATGAGAGGTGATACCATATTCTCCAAAAACCATGATATGGAATCATCATGTGATTCCATATCATGATTTGAGATATTTTAATACAATAATTGATTCATGAGTTTATATTTTGTTAAAACAACCCCACATTTATATCTACTAACTATTTGTTTCATATGTAAATAAAATTTATAATCACATCATTACTTTTTAA
>JAJOOR010039735.1:0-13391 GCA_036250505.1 Solanum acaule | reverse complement strand
TCTCAAGCTCAATAGCACCCGACTGGAACACCTGAGTTACCTTAAAAGGTCCAGACCATTTGGATATCAGTTTCCCAGAAAACAGACAAAGTCTAGAGTTGAAAAGCAACACTAAGTCACCAGGGGTGAAGGTTCTCTTCTCAATATGCTTATCATGATACAATTTCATTCTCTACTTGTACAGTGTAGACCTCTCATACCTCTTAAATAGAACTCATCCGTCTCATTAATCTGATCCAGCCTCAGGTTTGCTATTTCGCCCCAACTAAGATGCAGCTTCTTCAAACCCTTATGCTCAAGCTTAACCAGCAAATGACATGCCTTTCCAAACACCAATTGATATGGAAACATAGCAATAGGTGTCGTGAAAGCTGTCTGATATGCCCATAGAGCATCATCTAACTTTCGTGCCCAATCTGTCCTGTTGGCATTCACTATTTTAGCTTGAATTGCCTTTATTTCTCTATTAGACACCTCCACTTGACCACTGGTCTGCGGGTGATAAGGTGTTGCTCCCTTGAGTTGTTTAACCCCATATTTGGCCAGAAGCGCACTGAATACCTTGTTGCAGAAATGGGAACCGCCATCACTGATGATAGCTATGGGTGTGCCAAACCTTAAGAAGATATTCTTTTTTCAGAAAACCATCAACACTCTTGCCATCATTCTCAGGCAAAGCAATTGCCTCAACCCATTTGGACACATAGTCCACTGCTACCAATATGTACTTCTGCCCATATGAGCTCACAAAAGGGTCCCATGAAATCAACTCCCCACACATCAAACAACTCCACCTCCAGAATAGGTGTCATGGGTAACTCCTGGCGCCGAGAGATGGCTCCTTGCCGCTGGCACACATCACAACTCCTTACTATGTCCATCGCATCCTGATGAATTGTGGGCTATTAGTACCCATACTGCAGTACCTTGTGGGCTGTCTGAGTGCCTCTATGATGGCCACCAACTGGAGAGGAGTGATAGGCCTCTAGAATCTATAACATCTCAGCAAGGATGCATTGTCTGATGATGATGTTGTCAGCACACACCCTGTACAAATAAGGTTCATCCTAAAAATACTTACCCACATCATGCAGGAACCTCTTTCTTTGTTGAAATGTCAGCCCCTCAGGCATTAAGTCACTAAATGGAAGTTAGCAAAATCAGCAAACCAAGGAATAAGATCAAGAGTAGCGGCTAATACCTCCTCATCTAGGAACAAATCATTGATTTCGATCTCAAGTTCCTCTTTCTTTTCAGCCTCAAACCTAGACATGTGATCAGCCACCTGGTTCTCACAACCTCTTCTATCCTCAACCTCTAAATCAAACTCCTGAAGAAGTAACACCCATCTGATCAACCGTGGCTTGGCATCTTTATTTTTCATGAGGTATCTCAGAGCTGCATGATCCGTGTGGAATATCACTCTAGTACCCAACAAGTAAGCTCTGAATTTCTCGGAAGCGTACACCACAACCAGTTGTTCCTATTCAGTAATTATGTAGTTTCGCTGTGCTCCATTTAGTGACTTACTAGCATAGTAAATTGGATGAAACATCTTGTTGAGTTTTTTCCCCAACACAACTCCTAGGGCAATACCACTAGCATCGCACAGTACCTTAAATGGATCAGCCCAGTCTGGGCCAATGATCACCGGGGAAGAAATCAGCTTCTCATTCAGGCATTCAAAAGATCTTAGACATGCCTCATCAAAAGTAAATCTCACCTCCTTCTCCAATAGCTTGCACAAGGGGTGTGCAATTTTTGATAAGCCCTTGATGAAACGCCTATTAAACCCAGCATGTCCTATGAAACTTCGACACCCTTCACACAGATAGGAGGAGGCAACTTTTCAATCACCTCAATTTTTGTTTTATCAATCTCTATCACTTTTTGTGATAGCTTGTGCCCAAGGACTATGCCTTCCTTGACCATGAAATGGCACTTCTCCCAGTTCAGCACTAGATTGGCCTCCTCACATCTTTGTAACGTCCTGCTAAGATTAAGCAAACGGTCATCAAATGTATCACCTACCACTGAAAAATGATCCATGAATACCTCCAGAGTGTCCTCCACCATGTCCGAGAAGATAAACATAATGCACCTCTGGAAAGTTGCTGGTGCATTACATAGTCCAAATGGCATGTGTTTAAACGCAAAGGTATCATAAGGACATGTGAAGGTGGTCTTTTCCTAATCTTCAGGAGCAATTGATATCTGGTTGTTGCCAGAATATCCATCTAAGAAATAGTACCACCTTTTTCCAGCCAACCTGTCAAGCATCTGGTCCATGAATGGCATCATAAAGTAATCCGTCAAGATCCACTTGTTCAGCTTCATGTAGTCCATGCACACTCACCATCCAGTGACCGGTCTTTGTGGGACTTACTCATTCTTTGCATTTGCCACCACTGTCATTCCATCCTTTTTGGACACACATTGCACTGGGCTAACCCAGTGACTGTCAAAAATGGGGTACACCACCCCAACATCTAACCATTTGATGATCTCTTTTTTACAACCTCTTGCATTGATGGGTTAAACCTCCGTTGGTGCTCAATGCTTGGGCTAGAGTCCTCCTCAAGTTGGATCTTGTGGGTGACCATACCCAGAGGTATACCGATGATGTCAGCAATGGTCCGCCCAATTACTCTTTTGTATCTTATCAGCACTTTGATCACAAATTGAACATGTTCATCATTTCAATGTGCAGCCAAAATCACAGGCAAAGTGTTGTTAGCACCCAAAAATACATACCTCAGGTGACTGGGTAATTGTTTCAATTCCAGCACTGGCGGCACCTCAATGGATGGTTTTGCTGGAGGGCTTGGCTTGTTTTTCAAATCTAGGTCCAGTTTCTTTGGAGCATAAGAGTGTGGTCCCATACCCTATAAGGCATTTACGATTTCCACATAGTCAGTCTGGAAATCCGCTTCAAAGTTCATCAACACGACTGCTAATGTTTCAACAGCTAGCCTCTCCTCAATGGTTGCTCCTATCTCTTCTTCGTCAAAAACCTCTATCACAGACACCACATTAATGTCATGTGGCTGTTTCATTGACCTGCAAATATTAAACTTTACTTCTTCTTTGTTGAGTCTGAATTTTAGTTCTCCTCTCTCAACATCTACCAATGCTCGTCCTGTGGCTAAAAATGGTCTTCCCAAAATTATGGGAAACTCAAAATCCACTTCGCAATCCAAGATCACGAAGTCTGCCGGAAAGATGAACGTATCCACCTTTATGAGCACATTACATAGGATGCCCACATGTCGCTTCACTGACCTCTCTGCCATCATCAACCTCATTGTTGTGGGTTTTGGAACTCCTAACCCAGTCGCTTGTAGATGACCAACAGCATCAAGTTTATACTGGCCCTTAAGTCACACAAGGCCTTTGCAAATTTGATTGATCCGATGGTGCACAATATGGTGAATACCCCCGAATCCTCCTTCTTCTGTACCAGAGATCTGGTAGCAATGGCACTGCAGTGCTAAACATTGTTAGTCAAATCAATACTTACAGCTCTTTTCTTTGTAACCAAGTCTTTCATGAACTTGGCATATCCTGGCATCTGCTCAAGGGCTTCCACCAATGGTATGTTTACTGACAGTTGTCGCAGCATGGTGATGAACTTTGCAAATTTTCCATCTTCGACTTTTTTTAAGCCATTGAGGGAAAGAAGGAGGTGTCATTGAGATCTGTTGTAAAGGCATAGTTCCCTCAACCTCTTTCTCATTTCCTCATGCGGGTTGTGCTATTGGTTGAGCATCCTCCAAGTCATCTACTTGTTCAGCTTCAACCTCCTCTCTTTCAGTTTGCTCCACTACATGTTCATTCTTAGTACCTGTAGAAATTGGGTTATTAAGAATCTTACGACTTCTGGTGGCGATAGCCATGCAATGCCCGTCCTTCTTAGGATTTTGAATAGTATCACTAGGCAGTGACTCATTCGTCCTTTGATTTAGTGATGTTGAAAGCTGCCCCCAACTACTGCTCTATTTGCTTGATGGAGGTAGTGTGAGAATATATCAGTTGACTCATACTGGAGAAGTCACCTCTCATCTCATTCACCCCTGCATCAGTTGACTCAACTTTTTAGAGCACCTTAGCCATCATGACTTCTAGCTTAGACCAGCTGGAACTACCACTTGTTTAGTCTCTATTACCTGGGGGCACATACACACCACTATGATAATTTCTATACCCATCTCTATTCAGCCAGTTTCCCTGTTCTCTAGTTGTCGGCATGTCATACTGTCCTTCTCTGGAATAGTTCCGACCTGTATTTCTAGAATTGTAACCTTGGTTTCCTGAGTTATAATTCTAGAAATCTCCTTGGTTGCCCAAGTATTTAGCCTCCTCATCTAGATCAATGTCTTGATCTTCATACCTGTTTGGAATGTCTACAACATTTACCTTTTCAGAACTCGCGACAATATGCTTCGTGAGAAGATCTATTTGGGTCCTCATGTGTGCCATGACCTGATCTCTTTCTTCTTCTTTTCCTTTGTTCGGCTGAAAGTTCAAAAGTGAACCCAAGATCCCCCACTTCTGCATCCCTGGTGTACCATGCCCTATTATTCTTAGACACCTCATCCATCAGTTGCATGCTCTCTAAGAATGGCTTCCTCATGAATGCTCCTGCACACACTGCATCAGCAACAGGTTTTGTAACATAATTTAAGGATCTATAGAAAGCTTGTTTTTGATGTCTCTTAGTGAGACCATGGTTTGGACACTTCTTCAGCTATTGGCTGAATCTCCACCAAGTGTCATGCATCTCCTAGTAACTGCTTATGGGCACTTATCTCATCCTTCATTTGCAGCTCTTTTGATTCCGGAAAGAATCGTTCTAGGAAAGCCTCATTCAGTTCATTCCAAGTCCTGATTGAGTCATTAGGCATCTCATTTAACCAATTGGTTGCCTACCTAGTAAGAGACAACGTGAACAACCTCAATCTCATTGTTGTTTGGCTAACTCCAGGAATTTCTTGCAATTTACAGATCGCCACAAAGTTCATCAAATGTTAATTTGCATCATCACCAACTTCTCCCCTTAACATACCTTTTAGATTTAATAGTTGAATCATAGTACTGGTGATTGCGAATTTCACACTTGGAGGTAGTGAAGGTAACATTATCGCTCCTGTGGCTCCAGCTCCATCTAAGTCTAAGTCATCCTCTTCATAAATCATGTGAGCTGGATGCTATGCTCTACCCCTTAGAGTTATTGGTTGGCGGTGGGGAGGAATGATTTCATCTACTGCCATGTTTTCATCCACCACCCTAGGCGGGTTGTTCGCAACATTCTGCTGAACACCTCTTGCAGCGGTTTCAGCTTCCAGTCCCAGTCTTTGCCTTTGAGTCTCAAGTTCTTGTGCATTCACCATTTTGCGGAGTGTCTTCCGAAGTTCTGGGTCGTATGGGATCACTATGGATTCCTTACTTCTGGTATTTGGCATACACAGTCGAACTCACCCGAAAGAGACACAGACAAAGAACAAGACATAAAATTAGGATATATAACTACAAGTTGAATAAAAGCTAGTAAAAGCACTTCTGAATTAAAATTCCCCGGCAGCGGCGCCAAAATTTGATTCATCCAAACTTAAACCTCAATTAAGAGGTATAAACGGTCGAAGTCAACTTATAGAATTCAACGTGAGTTGAGGTTGATCCCATAGAGAATTTCTTTATAGAAATGATTTCATTGTCGCGTTTTACTCAAATGTCGTTATTATTTCCTAAGGAAACAGTTACGGAAAGTAAAATTGGGTTTAGCTATAAAGCTATAGTAACTAAGGTTAACTAAGATCTAATGTAGAAATTAATAGAATATCAGTTCTAAAGTTGTTTCGATAATTAAATGAAACTAGGATTGTGTTTCCCATAACATTGCATCTAATGTTCTTCCGTATTTGAATTTCAGGCAATTCATCTTTACAAAATGAAGGCGAGCTAAATATATATGATACTTCTCAGTCTAATTAGATAATTTTCACTCAAGTCCTCTCGGTCCTAGAATATTACACATTTTTCCCTCGCTTACAATAGTGTAAAAGTTCTTTTCTCTCGAACTCAAACTTTGACTCCGTTTCTTTAGGCTAATTTAGCTTTTTCCTAACTATCATTTTTATCTCGAACAAATGATAGATATAGTCTCACCCTAATGCGTGCACTCATTAAAATACATGAATAATGAAAGCTAAACTATATTTTACAAATGTAAATTGCCTTTCACTTGTTTTACGGAATTACACTTAGATTTACGTCATAGATCCCACAATCCCAGTTGTGGTAATTAGACACTCATGACTTCACTTAGACTTATAGAAGAATATAATGAAAACGTGACGAGAAAAATACTTACAAAAATAAGCAAATCGATACTCACCTTGATAATTCAAGAACCGGAAATTCAACTTCCAAACTTAATTTGATGTTAATCTTCAAAACCAAAAGCTAAGAATAATGGAAACTCTGTTCTTCGTTTCAGATAAGACGAGATAAACTAAAAACGACCTAATTAATTCAAATAAAGTGTTTTAAAAAGAGTCGTACTCAAAGTAGGACTGAACTGTCGGACACTTCACGACCGCTTCCACGACCCGTCAAGGGCTTCACGGCCCGTGAAGACCGTCGTGGTCTTCACTTGGATTCACTCAAAATAGGTTCTTCAAGGCCTGTATATTGGCTCATCATCACGGGAAATACCACGGATAGTGCTAGTGACCACGGTCCATATAGATGCCTGTGGTCTTCACTTGGTCACTTCCCAATTCAGCTCTTTGAGGCCTAAGCACTGAATCATCTTCACGATCACCACCACGAGCCGTTATGGGGACCACGGGTCGTGGGGCCTTCTATGGTCTTTACTTGGTTGTGCTTGCACTCTATCTTCCCAAGGCCCAAACATTGACTCAGCTTCACGATCACAACCACAGACCGTTATGAAAACCACGGTCCGTGAAGTTGACCGTGATCTTTACTTGGTCCAACCAAATTTCAACTTCTCCAAGACTTCATACTAGAAATGCTTCACAATTGGCACCATGGTTCATGACAAGGATCACGACCAGTCTAGGTACTCGTGATCTTCACTTGATCACTATCATCTTCTGCTTATTTTTTCACGCAAGCAAGAATATGTCTACACATTCAACAAACACATCAAAGCATACAAAAATACACTTGATTCTAGTATTAATGCTTAGTTTTCAAGCATCAAATGTGCCAAGATTTCGCGGCACATCATTGATCTCCTTGAACCTAGATCTTGGGATCTCCAGTCTTCTAGGTAGAGTTACCGCCACAATGACTTGTCCTCGGCAATAGTTCCATTCCTTTTGATAATTTATCAACTCCCTCTCTAGTTAGGCATTTTGTAAGTAGATCCGACACATTATCTTTTGACTTTACATAGTCAATTATGATAATTCTACTAAAGAGTAGTGCTCTAATGATATTATTTCTACGTCATATATGATGAGACTTTTCGTTATACATCATGCTCCATGCCCTACCTATTGCAAATTAACTCTCACAGTGTATGCATACTGGAGCTAAAGGTTTGGGAAAAAAATCTTTCAAGAAATTTCGGAGTCATTCAACTTCTTCACTGGCCTTATCTAGAGTGATAAGCTCAAATTTCATAGTAGAGCGAGCGATACATTTTCGTTTGGAAGATTTCCAAGAGATTGCTCCTCCACAAAGAGTAAATATATATATATATCCACTCATGGATTTTACTTCATTTGGCCTGGTGATTCAATTTGCATCACTATATTCTTTCAATACCATTGAATATTAGTTATAATGCAAAACAATAGTTTTAAATATGTTTTAAATACTCCAAAACTCTTTTCATTGCCATCCAATGAGTTTGATTAAGAGTACTTGTGAACCGACTCAGTTTACTAATAGCACATGCTATATTTGATCGTGTACAGTTCTTGATATCTATCATACTTCTCAATACTCTAGCATAATCCAATTGTGAGTCACTTTTGCCTTCATTCTCTTGAAGTACAAAGTTCACATTTATTGGAGTCTTTACAATATTGAAATCCAAATACTTGAACTTGTCAAGTACCTTTTCAATCACATCAGTAACTTCAATGTCTTTCATATCAAAGTTACTTTCTACCATATGCTTAGTAGCATTTATGTTAGAAATGTCTCTTTTGATGATAAACATGTCATCAACATAAAAACAAACAATGACCTTGTGATTTGGAGTGTCTTTAATGTAAAAACATTTATCACAATCATTAATCTTGAATTCACTTGCCAACATAGTTTGGTCAAACTTCACATGTCATTATTTGAGCACTTGTTTGTAGTCCATAAAGTGACTTAACAAGTTTACAAACTTTCTTTTCTTTACCAGGAACCACAAAGCCCTCGGGTTGTTCCATTTAAATTTCTTCCTCCAATTATCCATTTTAAAAAAAATGTTCACATCCATTTTGACAAATTTGAAGGTCATATACCACAACTAGTGCAATTAACATCTGAATTGATGTAATCCTAGTTAGTGGCTATTGTGTGTCAAAATAATCAAGGCTTTCTTATTGTCTAAACCCTATGACAACAAGTATTGCTTTGTATTTATCAATAGTTTCATCAACTTTCTTTTCCTTTTGTAGATTAAATTTGAACTCAAAGGTTTATATCTTGGAGAAAGATCAACCAACTCTCAAGTAAGGTTGCTCAAGATTGAATCTATCTTACTATTGACAGCCTCTTTCCAAAAAGAATGAGTCCACCGAGGACATAGCTTCTTCGAATTTATGAGACTCATTTTCAAGAAGAAATGTTACAAAATCAAACTCGAAGGAAGTAATTTGTCCATTGACATTTACTACGCCTCTGGATCTCTTTATTAAGTACATTCTCCTTTGGTTCGTTCCAAGGTCGTTTAGACCGACCCTTCACTTAACTATCCGACGATTCGGACATATGAACCATAAATTGACATGCTTTACTATTTGTAGCATATCCAATGAACATACAATCCACAGTCTTAGGTCCTATTTTGACCCTTTTGGGAATAGTTCCCTCATTTCCATTTCTCATATGGAATAAACTGTATTGGAAATTGTTAGATCACTATCTTTCAAGAGTTATTGCTTGTATATTCTTTAAGGGGCAACAAGCAGTTCTCTATCAGGATACAACAAAGCCTGAACAAACTAAACTTTTTGTTGCTCCCTTTCTTAAAAAAATAAAAAAAAAAATTTGGCTCCCTTTACTAACAAATAAAACTTGTTTTCCTCTTTTTCTGAACAGACAAACTTTTTATTGTTCTCTTTTGCTATTATAATGATAGCACCCCCACAAATTTTGTGGTAAACCTGAATTTATAAGTATGACATTCAACATTTCCTTCAAAGTTTGGTTTTTCCTGTCAACAATTTCATTAGATTGAGGTGAGTATGTGCAGTAATTTGATGGATGATTCCATTTTCCAAATATATTTCTGCAAAAAAGATTCATATTCTCCACATCTACCACTTCTAATCATGACAATCATTTTTTATCCAACTGAATTTTCAACTTCAATTTTATATTGCCTATATGTTTCTATTGCTTCATCCTTACCATTCAGTAAATAGACATAACACTATCTAGTGCAATTGTCAATAAAATTTATTAAACACTTTTTCCCACCAAGAGATGGTGTTGACTTCATATCACAAATGTCAGTGTAAATCAATTCTAAAGAATTAAAATTCCTTTCAGCAAATTTATAAGTATGCTTAACATAGTTGGATTCAACACATACTTGACATTTTGAATTTTTGCACTAGAAGTTAGGCAAAACTTCTAAGTTGATCAGTTTTTGCAAGGTTTTGTAATCGACATGTCCAAAGCATTCATGTCACAAACAATACACTAGAAATTAGGCAAAACTTCTAAGTTGATAAGTTTTTGCAAGGTTTTGTAATTGACATGTCCTAAGCATTCATGTCACAAACAATTTGATTCAAGTAAGTAAGAACAAACAAAAACAATGAGTTTGAAAAGACCTTCCGTGAGGTAACTTTTTCCTACAAATATTTTGCTCTTTCCTTTTTATAATTTTTTCAAATACAGACATTGCTTTAGAGTCAGCACCTTGCCAAATGTCCTTTGCAGAAGAACCTTTCCATAGCATTCAATTTGTTATAGAATTACCCATGACCATAGTCTCTTCGGTCCAATAAGGGTAATATGACCCAAATGTTTGTTTTACAACACAAACATAACAGATCACTTTTCACCAATGTTCATGTCTATACAAATAAATTTATTTTAATAGACATCTTTTCATGAAAAATCACAATATTTTAAGTGACACTTTTTCATCAAAAAATACAATTCTTTTGAACGAGTAATATAATTTTGTGGTTTTATACTAGTCATATCATATACTAGTAAAGAGAGACTCAACGACCACAATATTAAATATACTCCAAGAATTTTGTGGGTCTAATTTTGTCTTTATCACAAGTAAAGAACCCCCACATTTTAAATACGTTCTCAAAAATATTTTTCAAGTATTTGAAATTATTTTCTATATATTTTTTTCCATTCTTTCAAATTGTATACCATCAAAATACACATTGGCAACACGAAGCCTTTTTTGGAGATTTAATCCATAGAAACACCCATTGCAGGCACAAAAATTACTAATTTTATGTTACTAGTGTTTTTCCCTTTCTATCACAACTAGACAGACCAATTAGTATTTAGAATACTAACAATAAAGATTCAATCTTTATACAACTTATTTCTAGTTTAATGATGAAGTTTTTATATTCTTCTAATCGTTAACCGAATGAACCTTGAATTCTGATGAAGTTTCTATTTTCTTCAAATCAGTTTCACATTCGCACAAAGTAATAAACCAAAAAGGTTTTAATCTCCAGAAACCTCAAATGCAACATTGTTTCTAGCTAACGATGAAGATTTTATCTTTTTCAAATCATTTAGCCTTAATATTCCTGACGAAAATTGTGTACTCTTCAAGTCAGAATATTCATTCAAACAGAGTATTTAACAAATTGGTGAAGTTTCTATATTCTTCAAACAAATGCACAATTTGATTTGTTCGTGAACTTCTTATATTCTTCAAACCAAAGGAGTAAAAAAGATCAAAAGATTTTAATCTCCAAAAGTCAAACACAATCAAATTTCACATGGAGTAGAAAACTACAAAAGTTTTTTTTTCTCCTCTAAATAGAATACATATTAATAATAATAAAGACATATTCTGAGATCATCACATAATGACCATCTATCCTAACATTTATTAAATAAATCTCATAACTTATAAAGGATAGAAAAAGAAAATAAGAATCAAGGGAAATAAAGATAGATCTGATTTTTACTCTCATTGAATCACATTCTATCGGTCAGCAATGATTCCATGCAAGTCATTTTTCTTGCTAAGTTTTTCTTTCTCAGTTTCCATCATATTCCTATTTTCTTCTAGAAGACATTTAATTTCAACAAGAAACTAAACTCACGTTCAAATATTGTTAGGAGACAACATTTGTTCATTTACTTCTTCTCGTAGTTATATAAAACCAAGAATATAGGAAAAAAATTAAAGTGCATATCTTAACCTTTATGCACAGAATAACTTTTTTTTTATTGAAAAGAAAACTGAAGGGGTGCAATGCTTCAATGCACTTGGGAAGAAAATAAAAATAATCATACCCATCCAAGAAAAACATACTACAGAAAATATACTCGAACATATTAGAGTAGTACTAATTTATCCCAAATCTCTTTGATCATATGATAAAATAATCCTGTTTCTTCTTCTTCTTTTCCCAACAAAAAGAACACAGAAAATAAAAGTAATTTCCTTACTACAGAAAATACCATCAATATTACATTTCTTAACTTTGTAATCTCCTTTATTCAGATTAGCAAACTAGAAATAACAAAAAAAAGATGAAAAGAAAAAACAAAGAACTATCCGAGTCCACAGAACCCATTGAGTGTCCTTGAGAAATTTAATCCCCTCAAGTACCGAGGTTGCAGATTAATTCCTCCCAAGATAAAAACAGATTAATCATTAAAGAAGTAGTGGTACCTCAAACTTCAATAATTTCAACGAACTCAAAAAGACAGCAATGAATCTCACACACAGACACGATCGATCAATTTTATTTTGTAAGAAATATATGCAAAAAGAAGGGAAGAATTCGATTCAGAAAAATGAGAGAAAGTCTCTCTATTTATAGCCAACAAAGGGTATATGTCACAAGTCTTTGAAAGAAGACAACCTTTTTGAAAGGTCACAACACTTTGGAAAAGGCACAACCTTTCAAACGGTCACAATCCTTTAGAAAGGACACAACCTTTCATAAAGGTCACAACCCTTCATTTCTTGTTCACACCTTTAAAACCCAACACCTGAACCCTACTACGAACATGATAAAGAAAATATTGAAATCACATTATACGCATATTCAACCATCAAAGTTAAGAGAGATCAAACAGATGTGATGGAGTACTTCAATTCATCCTTCATTAAGTCCTAAGATCTTGTTTAAGAGGATGGCGATTATTATCAAATTTAACTACCCAAATAAAATTTCAATGAAAAATACTAAAGTAAGAAAGCACCTCACTATATAAAGAATTATATTATACATTTGAAACATATTTCTAGAACATAAATATATAAATGATAAAAAGAGACTGAAGTTGTCCGATAATAACATACTTTTTGAGTTATTGACTAATGAAGCAAAATATTTGGTCCAATAAATCAAGGCAAAGCTTAATCAAAACTTTCCTCGAACATCACATATGCATGTACAGCTCTTTCTTCTGCTTTACCTTTAACCAAAAGCAGGTAAAAGTAGCCCATAACTATATCATTCGGTCGATGTCCTTAGTCTTTTGAAATCTATGTAATGCCTTTGTTAACATTCTTATTTCGAGAAATTTTTTATCTTGATAAAAATAATATTTTACAGTTTAATTGAGTGCTGAAAAAACTGCACATTATATCTAAATTTTCTCACTAACACAAAGTTAAACTAATAACAATAATTTGCAATAGAAATATATGCAAACAAAGGATAGACCTTTCAAATGTATTTCTTGGGAAAAAATATATAAGCAACACATCTAGTGTCACGACCCGATTTATCAAGTCATGATGGCACCTACTATAACCCACCAGCAGGTAAGCCAACCCGTAACCCGATACAACAAGTAATGGGTCTGAGGGTAGAATTTAAACAAGAGTAGGCAAATAACAATATAAACAGGTGGAAGCAAACCAAAAACATATATACAAATAAAGATCCCTCCCAGAACCTGGAAGTCACTAGTACAGAGCTACTACAAAATGAGTACAAGTCCCAAAAGTGGACAACAGAGAC
>JAJOOR010039734.1:0-14653 GCA_036250505.1 Solanum acaule | reverse complement strand
AGAAAGTTTTAAATTCCTTATGGTTTTAGTGTCTATGCGATGAATGAATGCTAAGAGGCTTGTATTAGACCTCTTCGAGGTCGAGTACGCCGGTTACGACTAGGGGGTGCTCCCGGGTCGTGACATGAGCCCATGTATGTTCTTTCAGATTCCTTTCAAGATTATGTCTTGTTAAGAATTTTCCTCGCATGCTCGTAAATTTAATGTACTGACTCCAGTTGGCATGTATCATTTCATGATGCAGATTCAGGTAACCAGGATCAGCATCCAGCGTATCGTTGATCCAGTTGAGCTTTAAAGTTATTGGTGAGCCTCCTTGCTTCCGGAGGACCACCTTTTATTTGTTTTTATCATTTTAGTGCATTAGGATGTCGTGGGTTTTGTCTCGACCTCCATCTCAGTTGTTAGAGGCTTCATAGACAGTTAGTTGATTTTAGTTCTTGAGTCTTTCCATTACAGTTTTAATGTTTGAGACTTGAGTTGCCATTTTGGCTAGTTCAATGTTGATCTTTAAATACATTCAAAGTTATTCATTGAGACAGTTTAGTAGGATCGTATTTCAATACTTTATTTATTGATGAGTTAAGTCCTTCTCTAAGAGTTAAGCCAGGCCAAGGGTTCGCTTGTGGCCAGCAATGGTTCTCGAGTGCCAGTCCCGCCTAGGGTGTAGGCTCGGAGCATGACAAATTTGGTATCAGAGCACAGAGATCAAGAATTCTAGGAGTTCTATGAAGTCGTGTATGTAGAGTTCTAGTTATCGGTGTGAAGCGCGCCACATCTATAATTAGGGGGCTGCAACATTTAGGAACTATCTCACTTATTTCATACTCATTTCGTGCGATAGAGTTTATCTCTAAATAGTTTCTTCTAATTTGTGATTGCGCGTTTCATTCAGATCGTGCCTCTACGAAGAGTTGTCAGAAGTCATCCCGCTAGGAGGAACGTTTAACCACATGAACAAGGGGTAACTAATACACCTGAAGTGCAACCCCAAGGAGAGGTCACTAATGCTGAGTTCCGGGAAGCTATCCAGATGTTGAGTCAAGTTGTTGCCAATCAAGTTGGACAAAGAGAGAATCGATAGGAAGTGGAGATACTTCAAGGATCCGTGAGTTCTTAAGGATGAATCCTCCAAGCTTTACTGGTTTAAGTGTCACTGAGGATCTAGAAAACTTTGTTGAAGAGCTTCAGAAGGTTTTTGAGATTATGCATGTTGATGATGTTGAGAGGCTAGAACTTATTGCATACCAAATGAAGGGTGTCGGTAAAATCTGGTTTGATCGATAGTAAAAGAGTTTCCAGAAGTTGTTCATCTTCTCGAAGTCCCTCCTAAGAGAGAAATAGACTTTGGTATAGATATTATTCCCGATACTCATCCTATATCTATTTCGCCATATAAGATAGAACCAGCCAAGTTAAAAGAGTTAAAAGAGTAGTTGAAAGATATCCTAGACAAAGGTTTTATTCAATCAAGTGTCTCACCTTGGGGTGCTCCGAACCTATTTGTGAGAAAAAATGATGGTTATCTTAGAATGTGTATAGATTACCCTCAGTGGAACAAGGTTACTATCAAGAATAAGTATCCCCTTTCGAGAATTGATGATCTTTTCAATCAACTTCATGGTGCCACTTGTTTCTCTAAGATATACCTCAGATCTGGCTACCATCAATTAAGATTAAGGGAATGTGATATTCCAAAGACAGCTTTCAGGACCCGTTATGGTCATTATGAGTTTCTCATCATGTCGTTCAGTCTAACTAATGCACCTGCAGCGTTCATGGACCTTATGAATAGAGTATTCAACCCTTATTTAGATATGTTTGTTATCGTGTTCATTGGTAACATTCTAATCTATTCGAAGAATGAGGAAAACCATGTTAGTCATCTCATTCGAGGATGAATTTTACCAAGGAGGAGATATTGTAACATCCCTCTTTATAAAGAAAATAGAAAGAGAAAGAAAACATTTTTCGAAAGATCAAATTTGGAAAGTTTGGCAAGTTATGCTAAGTTTAAGTTTTGGGTCAACTTCAAATCACCATAACTCTCAGTATAGGATGAGATAGGTGTGATATAAGATATCAAATTAAAGGCCATATTCCAACGCCACTAAGTTTGCTAATTTTTGAGCTCGTATGAGGGAGATATGCCTATTCGAAGTTGGGTTGTCTATAAAAGGAAAGTTAACTGGATTTTAAAGGGGTATTTTGGTCTTTTTATTACACATTTAATTAAATTCATTCTTAGTAATTTATTTGGGGTTTATTATGATTTGGTTCAGTTAACGCTTCACAAAATTATGCTAGAGTTTTGAGAAAAGAGAAAAGTAGGAAAAAGAGGAGAAGAGAGGAAAAGAACCCGAGGATTCGTCGCGTTCTTGAAGTTAAGCTTATGGATTTTTCCAAGGGGTAATACCTACAAGGTATGTGACATCACTTAGCATTGAGTTCATTCACCCACGCGCCAATCATGATTTATTTCAGCGTATTTACATTCTTGAAAATAGAGTAATTGAATTCTTGATAGATTTTGTTGAAGTTTCTATTAGGTTCTTTATTATTGACTTGTTGAGGAGTTCTTGAGTTAGTTTCATTAGATTTGAGGTTGCTTTTGAGTATATTCTTGTATACTTTGTTTGGGTATTAGAATCTAAGTGTTTGGGGAAGGAACCAATCGAATCTAGATGAATTAGGGTCGAAAAACAAACAAGAAAAATTCGTCAAAAATCTAGGGAAAAAGGGTGGGGCGCCACACCACTCAGAGCACCCCACATAAGTGTCTGAAGTTTGGGCTCTGGGGCGTTGTGCCACTCAGAGTACCCCAACCCATCTTCTATAGTTTCAGGGTTGGCGCCCAGCGCCACTCAATACACCAGGGTCACCATGTCTTCTACCCTTTCCCACTTCTTTCTGTTTGAGATTCCTTGAATCGTACCTACAATTTCTAGTTGATTTGTACACTCTAAGGTACGTCTAAACATCATGATATCATCCATATACATGAATCATAACCTTGAATTCATAAATTCAAATTCAAATAAGGTTAAGAGCCAAGTCTAGAGAGTTCTTAAAGTCTTTTCAAAAGTCTTTTACAAATGCTTCAAACTTTAGTTTTGATTTGAGTAAAGAGTAAAGTGTGAAGCTCAATTCTTCAAAAGAGTATATGGGGACTATGTATTCCCAAAGAGTAAATGTTTTCATATTTAAATAAGAAATGAAACACCAATTTCCAACAGAACCTTTGAGCTAGTTATTCAGTAAAGAGTTAATGATTGCATAATTAAGCAAGTGAGGAAACACTGATTTCCTAGAGAACCTTTGGGCTAGTTTTTGAGTAGTTATCTCAAACCACACAAAGAGTTATGTTTTTAAACATATGAGCTAGTTATATTTTGGGAGTAGTATTGAGCACTGATATGGGGGAGAGTTCAGACAACTCACAGCCACAATAAACCATGTAGCGATCATGGGTAGAATAGGGTCATATTTTTTAGAAGATTCCTTAGTTCTTTTTAGCATAGACTAGTGGATCCACTTAGTAGTTAAGTTCTATACCCCCGGCAAGGTATAGGACGACCCTGGCCGCATGAGGAAAAACGTTGTATCATCAGATAGATCTTAAGTGATGGTTGTCGGTTAGAGAAACTCCCACAGAAGTATTTTTTGTTCCTATCGTTGCACTACTTGGTTGCCAAATGTAGTTCATGTGCCAAAAAGGTATGGAAAGAAAAGAGTTTGTGTTAACTATCAGGATTTGAACAAAGCTAGTCCAAAAGACAACTTTCCCTTCCCCAATATCCACATTCTAGTTGATAATTGTGCCAAACATGAAATTCAATCTTTTGTGGATTATTATACGAGGTATCATCAAATCTTGATGGATGAAGAGGACGCTGAGAAAACTGATTTCACCACTCCATGGGGAACTTATTACTACAGGATCATACCATTTCGTCTTAAAAATGATGGGGCAACTTACATGAGGGCTATGACCACCATGTTTCATGATATGATGCATAAATAAATTGAAGTATACATCGATGGTGTAATCATCAAGACTAAAACACAAGCTGACCATGTGCAAGATCTGAGAAAATTCTTTGAAAGAGTGGAAATTATGGACTCATCAATTCCGTTATTTACTAGTCTTTTAAGGCTGTATCAGTTGATCGCTTTAAAGAAGGAGAACCCATCATCCAACCATGTCTCTCTTCTTCCTCTTCAATGGGAGCAACGACCATGCTCAAATATGGTTATCAGCCTAGTAAAGGTTTGTGACTATGTTCTCAAGTAATTGTGGATCCCATTACTCTTTTAGGAAACCAAAGCACCTCTGGCCTCGGATACAAACAAAGCAAGAGAAATGGAGATAAGGCTAAGAGCCACAAAAGCACTGATTAGGCACTGCCACAACCGATTCCCCATATTTCTCATTCCTTTATCAAGCCTCAGTGTCCAGAAATGGAAGCTTCATTTACTCATGAAAACATTGAAGAAGTTATTCAGGATCTTAGTCAGTTGTTTTGTTAAGTAAACATGGTCCAATTTGGTGAAGGTATAAGTCATGCCGATGTGCAGCTCGTGGGATCAGGTGTTGAGCTAAACAATTGGGAAGCCACTCATTTCCCCATAAGGAAGGAGTCTTGGTAGTTTGTTTTGCTACTCTTTTGTATTTTGTTATTGTCACGGTTGTGATCCGAAAATTTGGAAGTGTTCTATATTAATGTTAACCCTTCTATCTTTTTTTAATTTCAGTGAAATGAAATTTCAGTTTCATAGTAAAATTTTGTCTTTTCCCATCCCTTAATTCTTATTCTCCATTTTTCAGTTTTGTAAATGTCGGCTTTGATAAAATGACATGCATGCAGAATTCACTCCTAAATCTCAAAAAGTTGTTTATTCTTGAATCACCAAGTCAAGAGGTTGAATATGATGAAGAAGAGGCATTTAGGGAAATTAATAGGGTATTGGAACAGTTTGATCACAAACCTAAGCCTTATCTTAGGGAAACCGAGGCAATCAATTTGGGAAGTAATGAGGAAGTCAAAGAAATAAAAATAAGTCTTCATGTCAACAAGTAAATTAGGGATGCCATAATAAAACTTTTGTTTGAATACAAAGATGTGTTTGCTTGGTCCTATGATGACATGCCAGGTTTGAGTGTTGATTTAGTGGTCCATAAGTTGCCTACTCATCCTGATTTTCCACTCGTCCAACAGAAAAGAAGAAAATTCAAACTAGACGTGAGTGAAAAAATCAAGGAAGAAATCATGAAACAACTAAATTCAATTGTCATCCAAACCATTCGTTGCATTACTTGGTTGGCAAATGTTGTTCATGTGCCGAAAAAGGATGGAAAGACAAGAGTTTGTGTTGACTATCGGGATTTGAACAAAGCTAGTCCAACAGACAACTTTCCCTTCCCCAATATCCACATTCTAGTTGATAATTGTGCCAAACATGAAATTCAATCTTTTATGGATATTTATGCGAGGTATCATCAAATATTGATGGATGAAGAGGACGCTGAGAAAACTGATTTCACCACTCCATGGGGGACTTATTGCTACAGGGTCATGCCATTTCGTCTTTAAAATGCTGGGGCAACTTACATGAGGGTTATGACCACCATGTTTCATGATATGATGCATAAATAAATTGAACTATACGTTAATGGCGTAATCATCAAGACTAAAACACAAGCTGACCATGTGCAAGATCTGAGAAAATTCATTGAAAGAGTGGAAATTATGGACTCATCAATTCCGTTGTTTACCAGTCTTTTGAGGCCGTATCAGTCGATCGCTTTAAAGAAGGAGACCCTATTATCCAACCATGTCTCTCTTCTTCCTCTTCAATGGTAGCTACGACCAGGCTCAAATATGGTTATCAGCCTAGTAAAGGTTTGGGACTATGTTCTCAAGGAATTGTGGATCCCATTACTCTTTTAGGAAACCAAGGCACCTCTGGCCTCGGATACAAACAAAGCAAAAGAAATAGAGATAAGGCTAAGAACCACAAAAGAACTGATTGCGCACTGCCACAACCGATTCCCCATATTTCTCATTCCTTTAACAAGCCTCAGGGTCCAGAAATAGATGCTTCATTTACTCATGAAGACATTGAAGAAGTTATTCAGGATCTCAGCCAGTTGTTTTGTAAAGTAAACATGGTCCAAGTTGGTGAAGGTACAAGTCATGCCGATGTGCAGCTCGTGGGATAAGGTGTTGAGCTAAACAATTGCGAAGCCACTCATTTCCCCATGCGGAAGGAGTCTTGGTAGTTTGTTCTGCTACTCTTTTATATTTTGTTTTTCTCATGGTTGTGATCCGAAAATTTGAAAGTGTTTTGTATTAATGTCAACCCTTCTATCCTTTTTTTAATTTCAATGAAATGAAATTCCGCTTTCATAGTAAAATTTTGTCTTTTCCCCTCCCCTAATTCTTATTCTCCATTTTTCAGTTTTGTAAATGTCGGCTTTGATAACATGACATGCATGCAGAATTCACTCCTAGATCTCAAAAAGTTGTTTATTCTTGAATCACCAAGTCAAGAGGTCGAATATGATGAAGAAGAGGCTTTTAGGAAAATTAATAGGGTATTGGAACAGTTTGAGCACAAACCAAAGCCTAATCTTAGGGAAACCGAGGCAATCAATTTGGGAAGTAATGAGGAAGTCAAAGAAATAAAAATAAGTCTTCATGTCAACAAGGAAATAAGGGATGCCATAATACAACTTTTGTTTGAATACAAAGATGTGTTTGCTTGGTCCTATGATGACATGCCAGGTTTGAGTGTTGATTTAGTGGTCCATAAGTTGCCTACTCATCCTGATTTTCCACTCGTCCAACAGAAAAGAAGAAAATTCAAACCGAACGTGAGTGAAAAAATCAAGGAGAAATCATGAAACAACTAAATACAAATGTCATCCGAACCATTCGATGCATTACTTGGTTGGCAAATGTTGTTTCTGTGCCGAAAAAGGATGGAAAGACAAGAGTTTGTGTTGACTATCGGGATTTGAACAAAGCTAGTCCAAAAGACAACTTTCCCTTCCCCAATATCCACATTCTAGTTGATAATTGTGCCAAACATGAAATTCAATCTTTTATGGATATTTATGCGGGGTATCATCAAATATTGATGGATGAAGAGGACGCTGAGAAAATTGATTTCACCACTCCATGGGGGACTTATTGCTACAGGGTCATGCCATTTGGTCTTAAAAATGCTAGGGCAACCTACATGAGGGCTATGACCACCATGTTTCATGATATGATGCATAAATAAATTGAACTATACGTCGATGGCGTAATCATCAAGACTAAAACACAACCTGACCATGTGCAAGATCTGAGAAAATTCATTGAAAGAGTGGAAATTATGGACTCATCAATTCCGTTGTTTACCAGTCTTTTGAGGTTGTATCAGTCGATCGCTTTAAAGAAGGAGACCCCATCTTCCAACCATGTCTCTCTTCTTCCTCTTCAATGGTAGCAACGACCATGCTCAAATATGGTTATCAACCTAGTAAAGGTTTGGGACTATGTTCTCAAGGAATTGTGGATCCCATTACTCTTTTAGGAAACCAAGGCACCTCTGGCCTCGGATACAAACAAAGCAAGAGAAATGGAGATAAGGCTAAGAACCACAAAAGCACTGATTGGGCATTGCCACAACCGATTCCCCATATTTCTCATTCTTTTATCAAGCCTCAGGGTCCAGAAATGGAAGCTTCATTTACTCATGAAGACATTGAAAAAGTTATTCAGGATCTCAGTCAGTTGTTTTGTGAAGTAAACATGGTCCAAGTTGGTGAAGCTACAAGTCATGCCGATGTGCAGCTCGTAGGATCAGGTGTTGAGCTAAACAATTGGGAAGCCACTCATTTCCCCATAAGGAAGGAGTCTTGGTAGTTTGTTTTGCTACTCTTTTGTAGTTTGTTTTTGTCACGGGTATGATCCGAAAATTTGAAAGTGTTCTATATTAATGTCAACCTTTCTATCCTTTTTTAATTTCAATGAAATGAAATTCCAGTTTCATAGTAAAATTTTGTCTCTTCCCCTCCCCTAATTCTTATTCTCCATTTTTCAGTTTTGTAAATGTCGGCTTTGATAACATGACATTCATGCAGAATTCACTCCCAGATCTCAAAAAGTTTTTTATTCTTGCATCACCAAGTCAAGAGGTTAAATATGATGAAGAAGAGGCTTTTAGGGAAATTAATAGGGAATTGGAACATTTTGAGCACAAACCTAAGCCTAATCTTAGGGAAATCGAGGCAATCAATTTGGGAAGTAATGAGGAAGTCAAAGAAATAAAAATAAGTCTTCATGTCAACAAGGAAATTAGGGATGCCATAATACAACTTTTGTTTGAATACAAAGATGTGTTTGCTTGGTTTTATGATGACATGCCAGATTTGAGTGTTGATTTAGTGGTCCATAAGTTGCCTACTCATCCTGATTTTCCACTCGTCCAACAGAAAAGAAGAAAATTCAAACTGGATGTGAGTGAAAAAACCAAGGAAGAAATTATGAAACAACTAAATGCAAATGTCATCCAAACCATTCGTTGCACTACTTGGTTGGCAAATGTTGTTCCTGTGCCGAAAAAGGATGGAAAGACAAGAGTTTGTGTTGACTATCGGGATTTGAACAAAGCTAGTCCAAAAGATAACTTTCCCTTGCCCAATAGCCACATTCTAGTTGATAATTATGCCAAACACGAAATTCAATCTTTTGTGGATTGTTATGCGGGGTATCATCAAATCTTGATATATGAAGAGGACGCTGAGAAAACTGATTTCACCACTGCATAGGGGACTTATTGCTACACGGTCATGCCATTTGGTCTTTAAAATGTTGGGGCAACTTTCATGAGGGTTATGACCACCATGTTTCATGATTTGATGCATAAATAAATTGAAATATACGTCGATGGCGTAATCATCAAGACTAAAACACAAGCTGACCATGTGCAAGATTTGAGAAAATTCTTTGAAAAAGTGCGGAGATATGATCTCATGCTTAATCCAGCAAAATGTGCATTTGGAGTTCCATCTGGAAAACTTCTGGGTTTTATTGTTAGTAGAAGGGGAATCGAATTGGATCCTTCCAAAATAAAAGTCATTCGAGATTTGCCACCCCCGAGAAATAAGACCGAAGTCATGAGTCTACTTGTGAGGTTGAACTGCATCAGTAGGTTTATTGCTCAACTCACAACCACTTGTGAGCCCATTTTCAAACTTTTGAAAAAGGATGCTGCTGTCAGATGGACTGTGGATTGTCAACAAGCTTTTGAAAAAATCAAGGAGTATTTGTCCAACCCTCTCATATTGGTCCCGTCTGAACCCGATAGGCCTCTCTTTCTATATCTTTCAGTGACAGATAATTCCTTTGGGTGTGTTCTCGGTCAACACGATTCCAGAGGCAGGAAGGAGCAAGCTATTTACTACCTGAGCAAGAAATTCACTAGTTATGAGGTCAAGTACACCCTCTTAGAAAGGACATGTTGCGCCCTAACTTGGGTAGCTCAAAAGTTAAGGCATTACCTTTTGTCCTACACAACTTACCTCATATCTAGGATGGATCCTTTGAAGTACATCTTTCAGAAGCCAATGCCAACTGGCAGACTCGCAAATGGCAAATCTTGCTCACTGAATTTGACATTATATATGTCACTCAAACTGCAATGAAAGATCAAGCTTTGGCAAACCACTTGGCAAAGAATCCAGTCGATGGCGACTACGAACCATTGGATACTTATTTTCCAGATGAAGAGATTAACTCAGTTGAAGAAGTGGATCCAAATGAAAATCAGGCCTGGCAATTATACTTTGATGGAGTAATCAACAAAAAAGGCACAGGGATTGGGGCAATTCTCATATCGCCCACAGGGCAGCATTACCCTACAACGGCTCAACTTTGTTTCTTCTATACAAATAACACAACAGAGTATGAAGCTTGCATCATGGGTCTAAATATGGCAATAGATTTGGGTGTGCAAGAATTGATTGTGTTAGGAGATTCTGATTTTCTTATTCGGCAAGCTCAAGGAGGATGGAAAACTCGAGACCTCAAGCTTCTTCCATACAAACAATGTGTGGAAGATCTTAGCAAAAGGTTTAGGTCCATCAAGTTTAGATACATCCCCAGATTTCATAATGAATTGGTATATGCCTTGGCTACTTTGGCCTCAATGCTTCCATATCCTGGAAACACTTGCATTACTCCCTTGGAGATTTAACTTCGGGACCAACATGGCTATTGTAACACTATGGAAGCAGAATCAGATGGTGAGTCGTGGTACCTAGACATCAAGAATTTCTTGCAAATAGGAAAATGTCCCGAACATGCCAATGGAAGCCAAAAAAGAACTATTAGACGTCTGGCAAGTGGTTTCTTTTTAAACGAGGAAGTTTCATATAAACGAACCCCGGATCTAAACTTATTGAGATGTGTGGATTTTGAAGAAGCCGAGAAGATCATGAATGAAGTACATGTTGGGGTATGTGGACCACATATGAATAGATATGTCCTTGCGGAAAAAATACTCCAAGAAGGATATTACTGGCTTACCATGGAATGGGATTACTTTCGCTTTGTGAAAAAATGTCATCAGTGTCAAATTCATGGTGATCTCATTCATTCACCTCCTTCAGAGTTGCACCCTATGGCCGCTCCTTGGCCCTTTGTTGCATGGGGAATGGATGTCATCGGACCAATTGAGCCAAAAGCTTCTAATGGACATCGATTCATTTTTGTCACAATTGATTACTTTACCAAATGGGTGGAGGCAATCACTTTCAAAGCAGTCACTAAGAAAGCAGTCGTGGATTTTGTCCATTCGAACATCATTTGTCTATTTGGTATCCCAAGAGCTATCATAACAGATAATGCTGCAAACCTTAATAGCAATTTGATGAAAGAAGTATATGAGCAGTTCAATCAAAGCCCATTTGAAATGAAGACCCCTGCTCTGCTTTCAAACTTTCCAACTGCATGTGAGTAAACTCCGACCAAAAGCCAACAGAGATGTAGAGGCTGCCAACAAGAATATCAAAAAGATTCTCAGGAGGATGGTTCAAGGTACCAGACAATGGCATGAGAAGCTACCTTTTGCACTTTTGGGATACCGCACAGCAGTGCGTACCTCGATTGGCACAACTCATTATTTGATGGCGTATAGGACTAAGGCTGTGATACCAGCGGACGTCAAAATTCCATCTCTTCGAATTATTGTCGAGGCTGAAATTGAAGATACTGAATGGGTCAAAACCCGACTAGAGTAGCTCACATTAATATATGAGAAACGATTGACGACCGTTTGGTTTGGTCAGCAATATCAGCAAAGGATGGCTCATGCATACAACAAAAAGGTGTACCCAGGACACTTTGAAGTAGGTCAATTGGTCTTAAAGCGCATTATCCCGCACCAAGAAAAAACCAAGGGAAAGTTCGCCCCAAATTGGCAAGGTCCATATCCTATTAGGGAAGTGTGACCATTTCACATCATGAGAATGACTAACTGGAAGAAATATGTAAAGGTGACCATTTCTCGACACCTCTGCATGAAGGATATATAGATCAGTTTTAAATTGATAATGATTCAGATTTTGAGAACTAGACAAGTCAAACGGATCAGGGGTCAAGTTCAAAGTACATGTCATGGTTCACTCAAAGTCGACATATGTCTCCAGATAAGTTCTCTTTCTCATTTTTCTCCAAAAAGGAATGCCCTTCCTTAAGTTTATAGTGTTTCTTGATCCAATCTTTCACACTCTTAAGTCTGATATTTTTTTTAGTCTTTTCGGTATAATCTCTTGATAAAATAAGGTAAAAGATTGCAAAGCTTACTGTGATTTCCCAAAAAGTAAAGTTGAGTATCCGAGTTGACATGCCATCGAGCAAGGACTAAAACGCCTCAAATCTTTACCGAAAACTCGTAAAGGAACACGATATAGTCTCTTTAAGTCATGAAAAATATTCAACAGGAGAATTCATTCTTTGGGACATCAGTCGCACCATGATATTTGGTAGTACCAAAGATCAAGGCCCCTAAATTGACAAAGAGGAAGCTTCAAAGGTTGTTCAACCAAGGATTTGGAGTAGAGTCGGAGAAATTGGTCAGGAGTATGGTCAAGTCATCGGAGCATCAAGGCCACAAACCAACCACCACTTTAAACTGACAATTTTCTTTTTCTTTTGCTCAACACAGGAACAAAAGAAAATGTGGGATTACAAGTCAAAAATGAAACATCACAAAAAGGAAGTTCTCCAAAGTCTTCACATGTTTGTTGTTTCATCTCATGTTATTCGCATTCTTGTCTCTCAATTCAGGAGCTTCGGGCAATACGCACCAATCTGAATTCCATGCAATATGCACACATCCTTTATTCATGTGCAATACGCACCAATCTGAATTCCATGCAATACGCACCAATCTAAATTCCGTGCAATACGCACCAATCTGAATTCTGTGCAAATACGCACTCGTCCTTTATTCACGTGCAAAACGTACCAGCCATTCTTTCATGAGCAAGACGTGCCAATCCAAATCCCATACAATACGCATCGATATTGCATTCATGTGCAATACACACTAGTCTTCTTTCATGTGTAATGCGCACCAGTCCTTTTTCACAAGCAATACACATCAATCCTCTATTCATGGGCAATACACACCATATGCATATCTTGGGGAATACACATCATATGCATATCCTAGGCAATATACACCAGCATTCATGGGCAATATGCACCATATGCATATCTTGGGCAATACGCACCAGCATTTATGGGTTATACACACCATATTCACATTTTTAGGTGATACACCCAATCTTAGGTCAATCCACAAAGACAATACGTCTTATTTGAAACTCTCAGGGTAATACGTCTCATTTCTCCTTTTCTTTCTAAGGTTATACATCCTAGTTCAAGATTCTCATGTTTTTTTTCTTCCCTAAAGGAGACACATCCTTTTTGGGTTCTTCATTTTGCGATCTTGAGTTTTGAGTTTCAACCGCCAACTCAAGTTAAAACATGCACCTGAGAATGATCCACAAGCCGCCAAGAGAGCATGAAGATCAATCTCAGAGATAACGCACCGAGCAAGTCGAAGATCAAGACGAGATCCTAAGAAAAAACACCAAGTAGGGATCTTGTAACTCCTATAATATAGAGAGACATAGTTCTCTAGCTCTTTTCTTTGTAACTATAGACAGTAGATGATGGAAAGCAATATGAAGCAATCTTTTGACCACAATTTCTGATAGTTTCGGCTATCAAAGTTTCTCGAACTACACTAACCTGATTTCCTTTTAATCAAGGATATGTAGGCAACCTCTAAAGCAAGGTTCGGTCATCTTTTTCAAAATGGCTTCATCGGAGTTTGAACAGTAAAAATTTAGCCACTTCGTTCACTTTTTTTGCTTGAAAACTCTTCATGTTTCCAAGCAAAGAGGGGCATGCTGTGAACACCTAATTTTTGACGTGTTTATTTTACTCCTATAATATATAGTAATGTATTCTCTTATATTTTATTGGTATTTTGAGTTGTTCGTCTTTGTTTGTATTTTTTTTTAATTGGTCCAAATGACCCAATTTTGATTGAATTGGGTTGATTTAGATCAAATTCTGACAGCCCAATCAATTTTGACCCGGTCCAATAGAAATGGTCAAGATTGAATCTCAATCATTCATGATATTTTGATCCAAGGGCTCCTAAGGGACCCTACCAAAAAATACAAAACTCCAAAAATCAATTTTTTTATTAGATTTTATTTTCTTTTCCCCTTTGCTTCCACCTGTCACCAGCCGGCCGACCACTACCGCCGCCACTGCCGCCGCCTGCCACCACCCTTTCGCCTGAAAAATCTCCAAAAAAATTTACCATTTCTTCCTTTCACCCTTCTCTACACAAATTCGCAAACCATTCATCCTTATCCAGAGCCAAACTCCGTAGATCTAAGAAAAATCAAATATGAATCTTCACTTTTTTCTTTAGATTTACGAAGTTCCGGTCATCCCCATCCTATACCCTTTACATAAATGTGTAGAGCTCTTCAAGGGCTATCCTATGTTATAGATTTTATGTCCAAAATCCGTCAAAAAAAATTCGGCGACCTTCATTCACCCGAAAATTTATGTCAATCTTTTCCTCCTCTCATCCTCTATCCAAATCCATCATTATCACCTATTTTTAAAAAACAATATAAGTCATTTTGGTGCTGGATTTGTATTGTTTTGTTAGTGTTTTTTAAGTTTTATCATGTTGAAGTTTTGCTTGAATTTTATTTTATTTGAATTTTTGTTTTTATTTTTTATTTTTATTTTCCGCCTTATTTGTTGTGTTTGATCTTTAAAATAGTTTAGATGTTTGGATTTTGTGTTAGTAGTCTGATTTTCTTTTGATTTTTGGGTCTTGATGACCCATTTAGCTATTATTCAATTAAGAGCAACTTTCACATATAGCAAACATAAAAATCATATTTGTATGTTATAGCTATAGTTTGCATAATTGCGCTCGATAGCAAATTTTATGTTTGCTATTGAGCTTTTGATTTGTATAATTCGCTACAAACATCCAATTTTATACAAATTGTTCAGTTTTGTATAAATTCATTTATACATTGTAATTTGTATAATAA
>JAJOOR010039733.1:0-13142 GCA_036250505.1 Solanum acaule | reverse complement strand
TATCTATTAATTGATCTAATTTGTCGTTATCAGTTTTTGTGATATTGAGTTTTTTATATTCCGGATATAATTTCTTTAATTTTCTTTTTATTTTTCTTAATTTCCTACTAGTATGTTTCTTCCTTAGTTTCTCATTATCCATAGCTCTAGGCTAAGTGGGACAGCCCACTAGGTGACCGAGGTGCACTTTGGCGCATCGCCAAAGCACTTGGGCGACCACGCTGCCCATCGCCAACCTATCCAAAGAGAGAACAAGTTCTCCTTCACCCATCCTTGATAGTTTAGGTACCCAACTTCCCCCTAGATGTTTACCTCCCTTATTTTAGACTTAGTTTTGTCTCAAACATCTCCTTAAGTTACATAAACACATGCATTAGCTTTAGCTCAACCTAGACTTCAACTTGAAGTTATACCAACCCACACGATGAGGCTCTAGTTTAACCTATTGATTTTCCGGGTTGTTACAATAATATAGTACTCCAAGTCCCATGAGGAAAATGAACCACCTCAAGACACATGGGACTTGGAATACTTGTAGTGGTTCCAGATCAGATAACCCATAAATGATCCTTAGAAGAATTATGGAGGTCATGATTCCAACACACATCTTAATATTCATATGTGTATTCAGATTAGTACTTCTTAATCTTAATGAAAATAAATGAGTCCTTGTACATTATTAGTCTTCTTAACTAGCATAAGTAGGTGTAGAAAGTTTAAACTTGTTGTTTATTGTAATACCTTTTGTCGTTTTGCTTGTGATGGGCTTTGCACAATATCATTTTGTTGATGGGAGGTCCCGACATCTTCCTTAGCAGGTTGCAGACACATTATATTAAGTCAATGCAGGTTACTTAAGTATGCATAGAGCAAAAGATGACAAAAAATATACTTACTTTCGAAATTGATTCATGAACACGTTTAGATGTTGAAGATACACTAATCCCAAGATTGCCATCCATGTTATCTATAGTTTCTCCAGGTTTGGAAGCTTCCTCTATATGAAGTTCAACATTTGGGAATTAGATTTATGTTACATAGGCATTTAGAGAAAAATTGAATGACGCTTCAAAAAGTAATATAACTCTATAAGCATAATTTTTTATTAATTACCATTGATGTCTTTTTGTTGTTCTTTGTCTTGTTTTCTCAACAAATTTGTATAGATCCTTTTTCTTTTTTGTATTAGTGTCTTCATCAAATCTTTTGTTCATCATTAGATTTTCTCCCTTTTCTCCATTTTTTACACCGGACTTTTGGTTTTGCACCATCTTCATGAGGGATTTCCTTCCCTTTTCAATTTTCATTCCAAAGATCTGCAGAATCAAACAAAAGACAAGATCAATCGAGGTATATATTTAAATAAGAATTCATGCTTACTTAAAGTAAAATATTTTCTCTATAGTACTAATGGATTTAAAGTTGACAAGCAAAGTCTTAAAAGAGGAACAAACAATTCAATTAATTAGGAGCAAAACTACTATGTGAACCTCTCTCCTTATAATAATGAAAAAAACGTTAGAACATATTATGTATGAAACTCCTTTAATAATTCAAGAAAACATGGAAAAAGAAGAAATGGACTTTGTTTTTATTTTTAGAAAAAAAGCACTAGGATAGCCGTTTTATTTTCCAGTACAAGTACAAATTAGTGGAAAAAAATATTTTTTCAAGTATAGTTGTTTTGCCTATGCCAAAGTTAGATTGAGCATTTAGTCATACAAATATGAAAATATCCCATAAACATTAAACCTAGCTTTCAGGTCATTAATTCAAAATCTAGGGAATATAAAAAAATTAATTCCACCATGAAGGCAAGGAATATGTGTTTGTAAGGAGTTTTGGGCTTAAAACATCTCTGGCCTATAGGCTAAACCTAGGTAGGTTACATCCATGTGATATATTAATGAACGAAAAACATGTTTTTACTATCCAAAAAGTTACAATAGTCATCCCTCCGTTTGTTCACTAACAGTTATAGTCAAAACAAACTTTCTGTTATGTCATTTTTAGTCATGCATTTTCTACAAAAAAACATGAGTTATCCAACATCCTCCTCAGTTGTACTAAAACCCAAATAATAATGAACCCTTTTCTTCATTGTTTATCTTCTTGTTCGTGGAACTAGCTAGCTTGTTTTCTTCAATTTTGTGAAGAATTTGGAAAACCACTGATAAATAGAATGGTTTTGGTGAAGTCGGTGTTGAATTTTATCTTACCACCAGCAAGTATGGTAATGTTAACACGTGCATGACCAAATTCTTTTCACGAAAACATGAGAATTGTTTTAGGACGAACTTTCTTTGGTGAAGATATAAGGATGAAGTTGTTAGTATCACTAGAACCTCTTTTAGAATTGCAAAGATAATTCAAAACTTTAAGCAAAGGTTACACTACCTTTTCACAATTATGATTTTGTATACTCATCAATTGAAAACTTATTCGTTGAATTTTAATCTCTGTTGAACAAATATTTTGATAAATTGATTTAGCAAATATGTCATAATTATGAATCCTCCAGCCTCTAGGAATTGAAGAAGCACAAGTTTGCCAAAACGACGGGATCGTTTCAAACAAATATCACTATTCAAATTTCATTCATAGGATTCTCCATGTTTTGAGAGAAGGGATGAGAAGGTTGTTTGATATATAATTCATCAGGCTAAGAATTATTGGTGTATTCTTTTAAAATGGGGCAGCAAAAGGAATTGGTTGAAATACTCTCAATAATGTTGTTAAACATAGAAGGGATTTAAATAGCCAATTTGAGCACATATTATGCATAAAAATTTGCAATTCAAAATTTTATAAAAAAAACTAGAATTCTCAACAACTAAAACAACCTTATAAAAATTTAAATTTCAAATTTATCCTAAATCTAGACAATTTATTTTATTAATATTATTACAGTAACTAAAGTAAAATTCAATACTTCTCCTTTGCTTTAGTAAATGCAATTGAAAAAATGCTCCTCTTTAATTTCTACTTTGACAGTTGATGTTGAATTATGTTCATTGTTATTTAACTTTAACAATTTCTTCTTTTTCTTCTTTTGGCCTTGTGCTTAAAAAATTCCTTCAATAACCTTGTTGTGTCTAAAATATCTTTTGAAAGTATTTTACTCTGACCTTTTGTAGGATTTGCAAAATGTTATTGTAAGGATTTTTTTTCCATCACAACATCACATACCACATAAGTTTCAATGGTTTTATTCTCACCGACCAAATTGGATAGTTATGTCTGTTCAAAAAGAGACTTTTGTTTGCCATTTTTTAGGGTAAAATAGTGGTCGAAAATAGCTTGTGCGTTGAAAAAGAACATGGGCTGAATATAGGGTTGAAATGGGATGAAAAATAGCTTTTTGGGTTAAAAGTAGCTCTGACGGGTTAAAATGGATAGCTCTTACTAGTTAAAAGTGATATGATAGTTATTTGGAAAACCTCATAGATCCCATAAGATCTATAAAGTTCTTGATACCATTTTTGGTGTTTTTAAAAACTAGGGAGCAAAAAAAATTGATTGAAATACTCTCAATAATTTTATTAAGCATAGGAGTGGTTTAAATAGATAATTTGACCACACAGTATGCAGAAAATTTGCAATTCAAAATTCAAAAAGATAGAATTTCTCAACAACTAAAACAACCTAATAAATAATTAAATTTCAAATTTATTTTAAACCTAGACAATTCATTATATTAAAAATTATTGTAGTAACTAAAGTAAAATTCAACAAGAATACTTGGATAAATTAACTTGAATTGGTCAGATGAATGTAAACCTAAGAGTTAATACAATAATAAGTGTTGAAAGATGAAAGCAATTTTGAAACATTTAATAGACATTACTCAAAAGAAATGAAATCTAAGCATTCTCAACTTGTCCATAGGACCCAAATTTAATAAGGAGAAACCAAAGTGTCCTATCATGTTATCCTTTCATCATTAGATGATTTATAGTGCAATTTTTATATCTATATTTGTATTTATTAGAATATATATTTTCTTGTTAAGTTAAAATTAATCAACTAATGGAAGGTAATTTTTTTTATGAATGTTAAAATAATCCTTCAAATTTTCAAGAATAATTTCTTATTTCAACTTTAAATTTGGGGCTACCAAGTTTTTGTATAGTATGATGATGATGATGATGTTGATGATTAACATAAGATTGTTTCTAACATATATCAAGAGAGGTTTGCCCTACTATCAAATGAGAGATAAAAGAAATAAATTTAAAATAGGAGAAATAAACAAGCATTTTTCTAAAGCAAATAACACTTGCTAGGTCAAAGTGTAGAAGAAAAATTGAATAAAAAGGCGAAATATCAAAAAACAAAATTAAATTTTGAAAGTATCTAACTCACCATGACATAATCATTGTCTTTCAGTGTAAGAGCAAAATGAGACTTGATTCAACGTATCTCTCTTCTCAACCTGAATTAAATGAAGGAACAATCAGTTGAGGAAAAAAAAAGGCTAATAAAATGCTAGAAAAATCCAAAAAGTTTCAGAAAAAAATCAAGAAAAATCTATGCTTTATCAAAACATGAATGGATTTAGAGAAAAAATCATCACGAAACAACAGAAACAAAGAGAAGAAACAAGAAAATATAAATAAAATGTGGAAGCATGAAAACTCAATTTCTTTGTAATTTTGGTGAAGAATTCTGTGTTTGTTAGGCTATATATATATATATACACACTTTAGATTTAGTGTTTTTTGTAATCTACTTTAGATTTTGAGTTCTACTGCTAGAGAGTTGTGATTATTGAGAATAGAGTACACATTTTTGTTTCAAGCTTAATCTTTTTCCTTTTTTTTAGTTTCATTCCTTATTTATTAATAAAATCTAATTTGAATCCTTACTATATATGAATAAGTATACATAAGATATAGTTACTTGATATATGTCCTTTTCATCACTTTACTTGTGAATATATAAAATTCTTTAATTTCTTTATATTTAGGGAGATATACTTCTAAGAATAATTCAAATACCAAATGAGACATGTTAATTGATTGAGAATTGAATATATCGTGTCACATACATCAAAGACGGTTGAGAATCTTACGGAAAATACCTTCTCTACGGGTACTTGTATGAAATTCACCAAAGCTTGAGGTGTGTCAAACACTATCCTTAAGAATATTTCACCCAGTGTAGGTGTATCCCCAGGATTCAATAAGCTCTTCTAGAAGAAATTAGGAGCTAGAAACTAAAAAAGATAGACAAAAGAATTTAGTAGAGATTTTATATATATAAAGAATTGATTTATAAAAAATTAAGTGAAATGTCTAGAAGTCTAGCAGGAAATTTAAGAATTGTTACCTGCATTGTCAATGGAAAACAACACAAGGAGAAAGAGAACTTTAAACAAATGTTCCCATCTTTAATTTTTTTTAATCTTCTACAGACAATTTCTGAAAATGAGAAGCATCAAGGTCTCTTATAAAAATAATAATAATATTAATAAAAAGGTTGTTTATAAAGTAAATATAGGACATATGTTTTCTCGTAAGTTTTTTGTCAAAGGTCAGTTATATATTCAACCCATAATAGACTTTTTACCACGCAATTAATTCATTTTGACTTTTTATGTGTAGAATAATTAATTTTTTTTTCATTTTACATATACTAAAAATTGCATTTATATTATAAATTAAATGGAGATGAGATGAAAATAAATACATGAAGATATGGCTCAAGGAGTTAGAAAAGTTGTCTATGGTTCAGTCAAAACCTTATTTATATAAAGAAATTCATCAATTAAAGAAATATTATTAAATTTTAAAAGAATCAATTTATTTTTTTTGAGTAGTGATACTTTAATCTTTGAATTTTATTTAATATTAATAGTTTATTTAATTTTTGTAAAGGTGAAATTTTTTATCCACGTGGAATGTCATGTGGCAAGATTTTTTTTTAAAATAAAAAAGAGACTATAGTATTACACACACCACTAAGGTGTGCTTCTCTTACTAATATGTAATAGTTTAAGTATGAAATTACACTCCAATAGTTTAGGTATGAAACTCAAAAGACAGATAATTTTTTCTATAGAGGAAAATATTTTTCAACTTTTCCATATTCGCTAGGTAAGAATGTCACCAACATGGATTATAGTATAATCGTGAGACTGCTCTATCCTTAACTAGATGCCTTGAGTTCGAGCACTAGGTATGAAGAAAATCTAGTTGAGAGCGCCACCCCTGAATGGGTCCTGCAGTCCAGTATAGGCTCGGATCACCGAGTGGGAAATCTATAAAAGGGATTGGTCAGAATGATTTGGAAAGAAGGTTCCTTAAAGATGAGAAAAAAAGAAGAGAAAAACTCTTCTAATGTATGCAGCTAAAACAAGATGCATTCCACATTGATTATATCCTCTTCACCCTCCAACACACCTCATCCTCATCTCATCCTTGTATCCCCCATCCACAGCCTTACCCGGACCCAACCTCACTTCCATTAGTATTTATATATATTATATACATATACATTAGGATAATATTTTTTCACATACCTATCAAATAAAAGAAAGTAAGTAAGTAACCTACTTATTTTTGTTGGTTTGGAACACACTCAAAGAGGTAGAATGTAGTTCCAGAAGCTCCAAAATGCTATTCCATAATATAATAACAAAAGATACATAAGGTTAGAGGTTAATTAACTATATATAATTTCCTTAAGCCATATAACTAAACACATAATTTAGAAAAATACTAAATTATGGTATATAATTATTAAAAAGACATGGCTTTATGCAATAGCATCATTTGTATCTTCTCGAATAAGTGCACATTTTATCATCATGACGTGTCCCCCTGAATGTTCTGCTCTATTTATGTCACGACCCAAGGTAGCCCCTAGGGGTAACATGGTGTACAAGACCCAGAGAGGCCCTATACAAGCCACTTAGCTTTCATCTTATAAGATAATAAACATATAAAATTTAAATGACAGTTTCAACATATAAGACTTTATGAAAATGATGCGGGAGTCTAAACATCGTCTCAAAGCCATCTAGTACATAAGAAGTGATCGGGACGTAGCCCATACATCAAGTCCAAAAACTGAAATGAAATGACATATCGAAATAAAGGCTCGGTCCTCGAATGCATGAGGACTCACCAATCCTCAAGTCTGTACTAACAGTCTCTAGCCACGGAAGTTCAAACCAGGAGCATCAGAGCCTACATTTTGATAAGAACTGTAGGCAAGAGTATGAGTTAGTACAAAAATACACTATGTATGATAACCATGCATAAAACATATAAAATCATATTTACCAAGAGCTTTTCATGACATGCAATGACCAAGCTAAATCATGATATAAAAGATTGAGAAACATAAATCATAAAACATGGTAATTGCAAGCTAACATCTTTCAAACCTTTGTGAGATACTTTTAGAAGTAACCTTCGTTAATTATTGTGGGAGATTTACCTTTAACCGACATATAAGACCATGTGAGCTATCAACACAGAATCCAGTGTCAGCCCCACACCGAAAAAGGGTGTCCTACTTGCCAAGGTAAGACCATGAACTCCTAGCTATTGTAGATCCACTAGCTAATTTCTATCTAAGACAATCATCCTACGGGGGCACATAGGTATGTGATAAGGAGGTTGCGACTAGAAACTCGACCTCTACTAACGACAGAGATTGCATCTCAATTTCCTCTCTGTGCTAAGCGTAAATCCCACAAAATATTCATTTTCTTAACCTATCTTCATTATCCATGGAATAGCACGTCATACTACCAATCCAAGCTAAGTAATAGATCATCCATGAAAAGGTGCGATTTGGACTATCAATCCAAGCTAGGTTTCATTAGAATAGCTCCTTAACTTTGAATCATTATAGGTGAGAAAACCTTTAAACCTTGGGACCCTTGGGACCAACTCATGCCAATAATAAGGTTGTTATGAATTTCCATGAAAAGCTTAGGCCAAAAACAAGCCGAAATCCTATATCACCAAAAAATCGTGGATTATAAAATTTGGTTTTTCCTTCTTTGGCGCTCCTTTGAAAATTTAAATGCGTCAGTTGGCCCCTCGAGATCAACTCACGCCATTAATAAGGTTGTAACAGACATCCATGAAAAAGTTTGACAAAAAACAAGCCGAGATCTTATATCACCAAATATCCATGGACTATAGCACACGAAAAAATGATAAAATTTTGTTTTTCCCACTTTGGGATCGTTTGAACTTGAAAATGTGTTTGTTTTCCCCTCAGGAGAAACTTACACCATTAATAAGGTTTTAACGGACGTCCATGAAAATATTCAGCCAAAAACAAGTCGGAATCATGTATCACCAAAAATTCATGGACTATAGCACACAAAAAATGGTAAAATTTGGGTTTTCCCTCTTGAGGGATCGTTTGAACTTGAAATGCTTCTGTTTTTCCTTTCGGGACAAACTAATTCCATTAATAAGGTCGTAACGGACGTCCATGAAATATTTCGGCCAAAAATAAGCCGAAATCTTTTATCACTAAGAATCCATGGACTATAGAACACAAAAAAGGGTAAAAATTGGTTTTTCCTGCTTTGGGGCTCGTGTCACAACCCAAATTAGGTCCGTGACCGGCGCAAAGGGAGAAAAAATTCCAAAGCATGCCTTACCATAAGTTTACAGAAAATCAGGCAGAGATTCCTTTGTTTTTATGCCTATCCTAACTTTTCCCTATCTCAGAAATCCACAACACAAATAATAACAACTATAACCAAAACATAATATCCACTGATGGTCTAACTTCCACGCAATAATACCAGTTATATCTCCAAATACGAAAAGAAAAAGTTCAAACTAGTCACTTTACTACGGTACAAAGGAATACCCATGAATCAAATGGAAAGAATGACGAATGGAGCGACTCTAAGAGTTCTTAAAGTAGCTAAATAAATCATAACAAATCAATAGATCTCGTGCCACGCGAAGCAATGCGGGGCTCACCAGATGCTACCAAATCATAGTCTCTAGCTAATGAAATCCTCTTCAATACCACCCGAGTTCTCTGTAAAAACAATTAGCGAGGAGTGAGACTCTAGCTCAGTGAGTAAAAACACTTAACCACAACCATTTTAATGAGGGACAAGTCAGAAAACATGCTAATATAATAATCATATAATGAAATAATGCCTTTTCAGAAATCATAATAATATTCAATCTTATGTGCGTCATATAAGCAAAATCAATGTAAATACTTAATACTTAACTCAAAAAAACATTTACATATCAAATCTTATAGCTGGGAGGTTTCCAAGGATGAATCATGTAATCAATGTGGGCTTCTCTTTAAGAAGTAACCAATAACAGTGAACTCCTCATAAAAGAGTTAATTATGCATATCAGTAGATCCCTGCTCGAGGGATATCAGTAGTAGTACACTAGTTCTACATTCCCACTAGCAAGGGCTTTATTAGTAATCAGTAACAATAAGGTGCACTAGGTCTAACGATCTCGCCGTTAGCTACGGGATTCATCAAGGTCTACTCCTATTTATAATTTTCTTGTACTCAGTAGAAGTATTTCAAATCGAATAGGGCATTTAAATCTTATCAAATCATATCATTTCAAAGTTTAACAATCACCCGTCAAAACACTATTTCTCAAATGAGTGTAAAAACTTTTCAATAGCAGTCATCATATCTTGTAAAAAAGAGATCATCTCAAATAATCTTTGCGGTATCATATCCAGTAAAAGACTTGTCCCACATGCAAGTTTAAAACATTTGGTAACACATTTACTTTATAAACCATGTAAAAATCATTAAATTTGTGACATACAAAATTGTGGTAAGATTACTACTCACAATACTCTTGTCGAATTACCAAGCTTTCCACTCGATTACTCGTACGAATTCCTTTGGTCAATCTATAATTACATTCATATATGTCTCGAGTTAGTGTCCTCATTACGTCTAATTCATATACTAAGATAAATATCTCCAACCCTTTTGAACTTTCTGATTGTTCATCAACCTACTATATATATTCTAATTATTCAGGTCAAGAGTAATTAATTTGGAGCAATAAGCGATTAACTTCATCTAATTCTATACATTCTCTAATCTCTAGCAATCATATTTCTATCCCCCAAAATAAACTACCTAGGCTAGGAGTCTAGCAAGTCTGTAGAAGAAGAAGAAATAAAACAAAGATTTACCTCAACCTCTTTTTCCACCTATGCCCCTTACAATTTTCACCCTTCAACTCTTTCTTCTCTTCTCTATTCCTTCACTAGAAAAGAAACGTAGCTAGCGTTCGCTTCTTTTCTCCTTTTTCTTATTATTATTTTTTCCAAAGTGGTGCAGAAAAATTATAAGGGTTAAACCATTTCTTGTATGTATATTGGGCTAACGCTCTTTCTATTTTATTTTATTTATCCATTATTTAATTATTTTAAAAAAAGACTGATCCCTTACTCTTTCTTCTTTATTTTTATTTTTCAACAAAAGAGATAATTGCCCTCATGTTCATATAGGGTATAACATTCTCCCCACCTTAAGAAATTCGGTCCCTGAATTTAGATGAGTGTATACCTGAAGACTGAAACAAGAGGGGATACTGGGCTCGCATATCATTTTCCAACTCCCAAGTAGCTTCCTCATTGGTATGGTTTCTCTATAAGTCCTTCACGGACACAATTTCTTTTCACCTTAACCTTCTTACTTATTTGTCCACAATAGCCACATGTTCCTCTTCATATGTTAAGTTCTCATCGATTGGTATAGTCGGTGCTTAAAGTACATGAGAGGAGTCTGAGATATACTTCCTCAACATAGAAACATGGAACACTGGATGGATGAAAGACATATCGAGAGGAAATGCCAAACGATATGCCACTCCTCCTACTCGATCAAGTATCTCATATGGTCCTATATATCGTGGATTCAGTTTACCATTTTTGTCAAACTGCATCACACCTTTCATAGGAGAAACTCGTAGAAAAACTTTGTCCCCAACCATGAACACTAGATCTTTTCTCTTATCTGCATAAGACTTCTGTCTGCTTTGAGCTGTGAGAAATCTCTACCTAATCAACTGGACCTTATCCATGGCTTCTTGTACTAAGTCTAGTCCCAACACATTAGCCTCTCTAACTTCAAACTACCCTATAGGAGAACGACATCACCTACCATACAAAGCCTCATATGGAGCCATTTGAATGCTGGACTGAAAGCTATTGTTGTAGGCAAATTCATCTAAAGGCAAGTAAGCATCCCAACTACCTCAAAAATCAAGAATGCAAGCTCTCAACAAATCCTCTAAGATTTGAATAGTATGCTAAGATTTCCCATCTGTTTGTGGAGGGAATGTAGTAATAAGGTCTACTGGAGTACCCAAGGCTTCTTGAAAGGATCTCCAAAAGCGTGAAGTGAATTGTGACCCTCTATCAGATATGATAGATATTGGAACTCCGTGAAGTCGAACAATTTCATTCACAAATATATAGGCATATTCCACTCCACCATATGTAGTCTTTACCGGTAAGCAGTGTGCTGATTTTGTTAATCAATCTACAATTACCTATATAGAGTCATAACCTTTGAGAGTTTGTTTCACGACCCGAGCCTACACCCTGGACGTGGCCGACACTCGAACACCATTGCTATTCCCCAAGTGAACCCTCATCCTGGCTGACTACAAGCGGAAGACTAACTTAAGCATGCAAAAGCTTAAAACTGAAATAAAAGTTCATGAACTCAACTTTAAAATTCTTTAACTCAAAAGAAAACTCCGTATAATAAAATATATACAACTTGCCATAAAAAGGCAACTTTAGTCTTCAAAACATTTAACAAAATAAATGAAAATACTTCTGAAACTCAATTGTCTAGATATGAAGCCTCTAACTAATAGAGATGGAAGTCGGGATAAGACCCACGACCTCCTAATAATTGATATAACTGAAGGGTAACATAAATCCTCCGGAAACAAGAAGGCTCACCATAACTAACTCGAACTCCCGAATGTATCAACGAATCTCCTGTTGATGATCCTAAATACCTATGTCTGTATCATGAAAAGATGCAGGCCAAATGGCTTAGTACATGGAATGTACGAGCATGTAAGGGGAATTCTAAAACATAAACATAAGCTTGAAACTTGAATAAAATGAAACATACTTACCTCTTCTCAAACTTACACAACCCAAAGAATACTCAAGGATGCTCAAAACTACTCAAACTTACACAACTCAGAATTCTCAAGGATAAGATACTCAACTCAGAGATAAGATACTCAACTTAAAGATATGATATTCGACTCTGGGTACTCAACTCTGGATACTCAACTCAATATGAATGAACTCATTTCAATATAAGGCAATTTAAAACAAGTGCAATATAAAGAAACAAACTGATTTAAAACATGATGTCAACTCTGTGTGTATGCAAGGATACAACATAACTCTGAAATGTATGTAAAAATACAAATAACTGTGTATATAAGAATACAATAACTTCTGTGGGAGTTTCCCTAACCGACAACCGTCACATAAGAGCTACTGTGATGATACAACGATCTTCCTCACGCTGCCAGCGCATCCTATACTCTTCCAAAGGTATAGGACCTGAACTGCCTAATGGATCCACTAGTCTATTTCGAAAGAGGTTCATCTAAAAAGTATGACCCTTTTCTACCCATGGTGGCTACATGATTTAAGGAGGCTGTGAGTTGTCTGAACTCTCCCCCAAATCACTGCTCAATACTACTCCCAAAAATATACTAGCTCTTATGTTTTAAAAACATACTTCTTTCTGCTGATTTGAGATAATTGCTCAAAAACTTAGCTCAAAGGGTATCTTGGAAATCCAGTTTCCTCTCTTACTTCATTTAGAAAGCGATTACTCTTTTCTGAAAACTAGCCCGAAAGCTCTTTGGAAATCTCAATTACCGTTGTTATGTAAATGTGAAAACATTTATAAACTCTTTGGGAATACTTAGTCCCCATATACTTTTGAAGAAAAAGACTTCAAACTTTACTCTTTACTCTTTACTGAACTCAAAACTTAAGTCTTAAAACAAAGTTAAAACGTTTGTGAAAGACTTCTTAAAATATGGTTCATACCGAATTATGGACATGAACTACTCAATGCAAGGTTTTAAATAACCATAGATAGAAATCAA
>JAJOOR010039732.1:0-15274 GCA_036250505.1 Solanum acaule | reverse complement strand
TATATATATATATATATATATATATATATATATATATATAAAATAAAAATAAAAAATCTTGCTTGACTAAAAGTTAATTAATACTACTAATAAAAGGATTACATCATTTGATGAGATTAATTTAAGAAAGAATTCAAGTACAATACACATTGTCAAAGGTAAATAATCTTTGTAACATTGCGTCATTTTTATTTAGTTTGTAATATTTGGATATTATAAAGTGAAAATATACGTTTAGTCATCGCTCGAGTTTTATAAAATATAATATAAAAACTTTTCTTTAATAGAAAAAATGTATGTTAAATACTAGGGCTTTATTGAATCCCGAGGATTTGCTCGTAACCCCTAGAAAAATATACCGGCAATGTATTTTTAAGGACAGTGGTATTACTTCAAATTCTTTTTTCTCCAACTCAACTTTTTAATTTATCTTTAAAATAAATTTCACCTATTATAGCATATAATATATTTATTTTTTAAGCTCTTAAAGAATCTTACATGTAAATATCATTTGATAATATGTTAGTATAAAATATTTTTCACATTAGTGGTATATAACACTTAGATTTTAAGAGAAAATGTATTTATGTATAGAACCATTAAAAATAGTTACTGTATTTATTTTACACGGCTTATTATTTTGCAACTTCGTATTGTAATTTTTATTTTTATTTTTTAAACATCAATATTTATATATATCAAATAAATTTCATGTGGAAACTAGATGTACATAATTTGACTTTTACCTTTTATATTAACTTGATTTTTTTTAGAATTTAATACTTTCACAATATGAATTTACAATACAATTAAAAGTTTATTAATAAATCAATTATTTAATGTTGAAAAATAGCAAAGATACAGTTATCCTTCTTATTTTGGTAAGGATATTATTGTATCAATGTTTGAATTTTATAATTAAGCAGAAAATGTAATGATTGCATTTGAGGAAATATATATGATAGCACTAATATAAGAGCAAATATTTGGTTCTAAATGGAATTTGCTTGCCTCCTCCTTTTCTCCAATCGAATAAATCAATGTCTTTAGTTTTACTAAACCTTTTTATGTTTTCTTCATTAATAAAACATAATGAGAGAATAACTATATAAGTTTTTTTTCCTTTTTTCATGCCAGAAAAATAAAAAAAGATGTCATAGAATTAGCAGTCATAACAATTCAGGATTCATATTAGCAGAGATATAAGAATGTTTGATAATTTCGTATATTTATTTAGGTTTTAATTATCATAATCAAAATTAACGGTTATATGATAACTAAAGGTGGTAAATATTCGATAAAATGAGACAGAAAAAAATGCCTGAAATTCTAATACCAATCGTGTGATGCACACGATAAAGTTTTTCTTTAAAGTGCATTTGAATTAACTCAAATACTATATTATTTACGAGTTCAGGTTGTATTTCCTTCGATTCATTTTACTTGTCATGATTTCATTTTGTCTTTTAAAAGACATCAACTAAAAAGGTACTCCCTTTTCAAATTAATTAAATTGTTGAGACAATTTTCATTTTTCAAACTAACTTAATTATTCAATCTTCAAGGCTACTTTTAGAATATTCTTCCAATTTTACCCTTCATTAGTTAGTATTGGAATTAATTATTATAATTAATATTTAGTTATCTAATCATAAATTAGATAATAATTAAAAAGGGTAAAAATGGAAAGCTATGTTTAGTGAATTGTGAAAAACTTTAACAATTCAATTAATTTTAAATGGAGGAGATCCTATGTAATCTTTTTTTATTGAGTAAGATTATTAATTAATTATATCTTAATTTACTAAAATGCTAATTATTTGTATACACATGACAACTTAAATGGATCGAAGTGAGTATACATTATCAATATAAAAAATGAAATACACCATTTAGTAATCATTCTCTGTTATAACTAATAATTTATCTTATATTCAAAATCACAAATCTTATATTAGAATCATTTATAGCATGTCCATATTTATTTTATATTCATAATTATAAATTCTATATTTTAAATAGACTAATATGTAACATCCTATATATCTATCTTATTTTCGTAATTACAATTTTTTTAACATGTAAAATGGCATAATTTAAGAAGGAGTTGGTAAATTTGTAACAAGTAAGGGGTAATATAGTAAATGGAAAATGTAGAAAAGGACGGATTGGCTGTAAAATTTGTCTTGTTGCTGGGGGGTATTGCCACGTGGAATTAAAAGTGTAGTGGGCTGGCAAATGGTTATGTACCGTTTCAGTAGAAAACTGCAATTATGATATGTTGCAGTACTAATTTTCACACCTTTTTTTTGGATTTTATATCTATTTTTTACTTTAAAAACAAATTTATTTCCCCTAATATACGCTCTATTTTATTTTATTTTATTATGAATAGAGGTCTATTTTAATAGTCCACCATTGCATGTTACTTTCTCCATTTTAATTTGTCTGTCTTATTTTTAAAAAAATATCTCTTTTTATTTTTTGATAACTCCTAATTTTTTATTTTTTATGTAATATGTTTAAAATTAAAGATTTTTTAAAAATGATGATGCATTTGACATATTTTTTAATTAATTTAAGATGTTTAAATATATTTTTTATAACGAATTAAAATAAAACAAATAAATTAAAACAGACACAATATAACTTATCCACTCTATTAATGAAATGAGCTATGCCATTTTTTTATGGCTGGGTGGGTGGGTGGGAGGGGTGGTCAGAAATATCCTTTTTCTTCTCCTAAATTTTCAATCAACAAACAAACAAATCCATTCAAATGATTATTATTATTATTATTATTAGTACGTGGTATAAGACTTCTTTTTAGTATTTGATGCTATATGAAAATAAAATTAGCATATGCGCGTGCATTATCCTAACTTTTTTTTTAAAGTTTCTCATTATGTATAGTAATTTTGTTGAGATTTGACTAAATTTAAATTCATGTATGACAATTGAAGTTGTTGGTCAGAGAGATCAGACGAATGATTATGCTTAATGATTTAACTTACTAGATATCGACTTTTAAATATATTAACCGCTAGCCAACTAACAATATATCGAGTAATTTGGTATTGAATTACTAGTAATTATTAAATGGTGTACTAGTTCAATAATTTCATACTCCCTTGACCTTTATCTCACTTTCACTCACTAATATATTAAATGGTGATTCCGTAATTATAAATCACATTGAAAAATAGATGAGAGCCACATTTTTTAGGGTGCAAGCATTTATGTAACAAATATTCACATGTACAACAATTTATTATTTCAACATCAATAAGGCTTTAGGGTTAATAATATGTTTTTTATATACTTATCGGATTAATGATTTACGCAATAAGAAAATTGAGTATCTCGCTCCTATATCGATAAATCATTAACTGTAAAATTTTAATATGTGCATTAACCGTTAATTCGATAACCTAATATACATAAGTCAATTTTGCTGGTGACTTATCAGTTATGTTTCAATTTTGAATTACCATAATAACATTGTTAATTAATGGGGTGACACTCGCAACAAAGAAAATTCTGTTTTCAAAATTGGAACCCAAAATCTCTAATTAAGAATAATAAAAAATTCAATCATCTCATCATAACCCATATTCATTATTAGACAAATAGAATTTCAGTTGACAAAATAATTATGTCTGCCAGAATTAGATTACATAGTCTCACACTAATTGTAGTGACATTTCCATGAGTTAATTCTCATGTCTCAACCACTAAGTCATTCATTAAGATACATGACATAAAATTTGGGAGCAAGACCTATTGGTTTTTGTAGTGTTAAAATTTTTAATTCTAATTTTAGCAAGTGATTATCGATTCCTATAAATTAATGTTATGGTATTTTACTTGATGAAATATACATAATAAAATTATAATGACAAAATAAATGAAAGTAAATAATAAATTTGTTATGTTTATTATGATTTGTTGTACATATAGTATCATTGTACCGTACATAACCGAAAAAACAAAAACCATACAGCGCATAATGAAGAATATTAGGAAGAAAACAATTAAACCGTCAAACCTCTTTATAAATCATTTTTGACTATTATATTGATTGACTGTTATACACCTATAACAATATTTGACTGTCCTTGAAGTATAATTATCATTTTTTTGTTCTATTTAATATTGTTAAAAGATAAAAATATAATTTTGTGCAAGAAAATAGACTTGGGCAATTTTTATTTGTTTATGTAGGTGTTTCATCATTATTTGGTCCATCTAATTATATTAGTAAAAGTCTTAATTTGTTCCTCTAATAAAGTTTTTTGCACAAAGGTCTGTCAATTCTAATGAATTTGATGTGGTCCAACTACCTCACTCACAAATCACAATATTTATTGGCTCACAATGTGTGAAAATGCCTTTGTACTATATATGTAAATAAAAAAGGTAACAAGAAAAAGATATATTGTATCTCTAAATTATCCTTTTTCTCTATTTGTTAATTTTTCTTTTGAGAAATAAATAGTCAAGATTGTCCTACACTTATTTTTGTTTGGTAGGATAAGCTTCAACTTCTTTCTACAATTAGTATAGTATTTTTCTTCTTTATTTTCTATTCACAAAGTACATGTCTTTAAAATATAAAAAATAAAAATAGTTTTCCTTATGTTCTCCAATTCTATTTTGTTTGATCATTTTCTTTAAATGATATTTGAAAGCAATTCCTTTATCCGATAAAAATTGGAGTAAGAGATGTATATGTATTATATTCTCCTCATACCTTATCGTACGATTACTCTGAAAAATACGTTATCGTTGTAATTATCTTTTTTTTGTAGTATTTTATTTTATGTGTATAATGATTTTAGTATGATTATTGAATAATGGTACATCACAATTCACACCTAACTATATTTTTTAATTATATATATATATATATATATATATATAAGCATATTTTCAAGAAGAAGAAAAATTGGATCTTTTTTTAAAAAAATATTATTGATTTGACAATAGACAGCCACACATTTTTTGAAAACGAACCAACAATATGTGCTCAAAAGGAATCCAATCGACAATTGAGGCACATCAACCTACTATAAAAGGGAATCCAATCAACTTCAAATACAAATATTGCTCACTATAATATAAATAGATCATACTTAGGGTATAGTTAACTCTTCTACCCACTCGATAGAATTTAATCACATTATGTTTCAGAACTCGTAAACTAAATATCATAACTCGACTATTAATTATACATTATCTAATTCCTATCTTGTATTGATCGTTGGACGTAATAATTGTACTCAATCAAACTATATCGATTCTATATTAAAATTTCTAATGAAAACAAATTATCAATAAAATAATAATAGAATGTGAATATGTTAACGAAACAAACAAAAATAAGAATTTTTTTTTTATAGGATTCCATGAGATAATGGCTAGTCGTGTAAATCGTGTATGTTTTGCAAATGCATCGATCCATTCGAAAAGATGTAGAAAATGTAATATTTAGTAATTTATAATGTTGGACTATTAAAGGAAATGTCTTTATACTGACCAAAGTTATCACTAAAAGAAATAACCTTTTGCTTTTTGTTGCTTTTGGGAGCGTTACCTAATGGCCCTATTAAATAGTTCACACTCAGCCGTGTTCGGTATTTACATTAAAATCTAATTAAATTTGAATTTGTGCTAAAAAAATTTATAACGAGGATAAAATATTCTCTAACAGAGGTAAGTTTGTATCTAAGGGAATTCGTAGATGAAAACTCTAATTACTTACCACTCCACTACAATACAGGTTGATAATTACTTACTAGTACTATCATTCATACACATTACAAGTTTTATTTTTCCATATTATTCAGCAAAGGTGATTAGGACAGTTTAAAATTGTGATTAAGCAGACAATCTAGATGATTCAGTCACCTCAATTATAACTCACATTTTGCTTGTTATCTTGACTAGCTTAGCCATCTTTTCATTGTTAACTACTTTATTCATGTGTCTCAAATTATCTATCGTGATATTATATATATTTTAAAACATAAATAAAAATAAAATAGTAAAATTTATTTCAAAGTATATTTTGTATTATAACCTAACTTATTTAACGTAAATAAATGCCTGAACGTCTGGTGAGGGGAAATCCTTTTTATGCCCTTTTAAATGACTATACTATTTTTAAATTAGGCTTATTACAAATTGTTTTTTGATTTTTGTCTTAGATCGTTTAAGATGTAGACAAAAATGTTTGAATATTATTACTATATTTATATAAAAGAAATGACACCACTTAAAGATCAACACTTCACAATTCACCAATGAAAGGGGTCTTTCTATTTGTATAGATAAAATTAGTCCATAAAATTATAATTTGTTTAATTTTAAATTAACGCATAATTTATTTCAACAAAAAAAAAGTGTTAATATATAGTTTAAATTTAGACATTTTCTTATAATATATGTTATATAGTCATAATAATAATACTAAATCACTAAATACTAAATAATTATGAAAGAATAAATAAAATAATTAAAAATAGTAAGAACTATGAACATTCAATTATGATAGTATTTTAACTAACTTTTTCCTGCTCTAATTCAATCCAATCCGTCTATTATTTGACACCTCTGCTTTCCTTTTAGGAGCGGACGGATTAAACCCATTAAACCTTAATTTTTCAATTATTTTTAATTATTAATCAATTAATAGTCTACTATTTTAGAAAGAATAATTTCATTTAGGGATCGAACCTGCAGGCTTGAAATAAAGGCCAAATAAACTAGTGGGTCAAAGCAATACATTCATGTTTAAATACTTAATTAAAGATGTACTGTAATAATCTATTTTAGCTCTAATGTTAAATTATTTAGTACTATTATTAATAATAAAACAATCATTGATTCATTTAAAAAATGAAAAAATTATCAAGAAAAATATAGGAATATACTTGAATTGTGGTACATTAATATGATCTAAATAGGTTATATATAGAGTTATTTTTTAAAGTAAAATATTGTTACACTGATTTGATCTTTCTTCACTTCTTAAATAGAATATCACTTGCAAGTGTAACGCGCTCATAAATTACCTCATCAATATATATTACACAGTGAAGGATTTATCCAGTGCGCACAAAGTGCTCATCCAAAGGGCAGAGACTGTGACAAAAGTTATAGCGACTGCAGATTATCTGGGGTTCGAAGAAAAAATATATATATATCACTTTAATCATAAGATAAAGCTACACACTATATTATGTTTGATAGGTGAGATAAAGTGAGACGATATCTTATAATTAATCTTGAAAGATAATTTATAATGTTATTTAGTTAATGGTCTAGGGATAAATTTATTTTGTCTATCAAACACGATATTATTTTCAGCTCAAACTTAATTCTAATTTTTGAGTATCTAATCGTATCTCATCAAACTTGAAATTATTATATCCACCTTTCAAATGAAATGAATTAACTAAAAGTTATACTTACGAGATAATTTTATCTGCAAACCAAACGAACCCATATTCGCTTAGGAGAGCTAAACTCATTATTCAATTGATGCTTTCCCTATGTAATATAGTCCACGATTTATTCAACTTTGGGTGGAAAAAGGACATAGAGCAATAACGGTGGTCATATGCCTAATATTTGAATTCTATTTTTCTTTTTAAATTTAATATTTATTACTTGTATTAAAGTTTGATTAATTTAAATTTACTTTGGATAAGGGTCTAATGCCCCAACCGAGGATAATGCTATCTATCAAGTATTTTTTTTCTACACAAGCCTCAAAATTGAAATCTTTAATTAAAAAAACAGCAACTCTATCCACGACATCACATGTGTAATTTTCAACGTTAACCTTTTTATTTCTATAACAAACAAATCAGTTTAGACCAATTAAATTGTTAACTTATGAGCCAGACACTTCACTATTTAATGTAATCATCTCTTAATAAAAACGTTCAAACACTTTTATACGACCAAAATATTATCATTTCTCCCTTCTATTTTTTCTTGGGAGTCACAAATAACAATATTGTTGACCCAAAAAGAAAAAAATAAATTCCACCCCTCTTAAAAGTCGTAAAGATATAATAATTCAACGGTAAAAAGGACATATATTTTGTTGAAGATAAAATTTATTTTTTAACCTTGGATTCTTGATGCTTTGTTTATCAACAAATTAACTCAAGCATATGCCTAAAACAGACTTGTAAAAAGGGGCTTTTTAAGACACAAGTTTCTAACCCTTTTTCCTCAAATTCTACTTTGGAATATTATTTCACCTTTTCATATTTGACCCTTTTTTTTGTTTCAGTTTATAATATATACATTATCAGTATAAATAATTTTTATACTATCAACTTGTTGAAAAGTTATCCACATATGTCGATCATCAAAGAATAATGTACAATGGAAGTGATTTTCTTCTTTAATTAATAGAGGGCTTAATAAGTTCTACTCAACACGAATTTAGACTAATCGGACTCCTAAAATCTCATACATTTTGGGGGTTAATTACATCTTATTCCGAAAGTTTCTCCAATTATAAAAATCTTGAATTTTTGATATATTGCAAATGATACATTACTTAATGGAATGAATGTATTGGAGAGGGGATAGCGATGTATCCGAAAGGGGAGAAATGTATCCGAGAGGGGATAAGGATGTATCCGGAAGTATCTGAGAAGTGATTTTTATAATATTTTTTAAATGGTAGAAAATTTTAGAGATTATGATATCTTAAATTGTGTGTTTATGTAATTTTTCCAAAAAAATATATCTACATGTACAAATTCTTAAAATATGAGATTTAAGATCTTAAAAATAAGATAACTTGATGTAAAAATTTCTTATATTAACAACGTATATAACTTAAATATATTTTATTCACCAATATATTTTTAAAAAAAAGGTTTCAATGTCCCAAAATTCTCTCTAATGCAACATGTCAGGAAACAATGCAGTTTTCAATGAGTTATCACATGACTATATTTTATTTTTATTTTGCTTTAAAGAGAAGATAAAATTAAGAGTGAGGACACTCATTTTGAGACTTGTTTTTTCAGTCTTTATTTTGTTGAAATAAATATGTTGGTCTAAAGACGAATTTAAATTATAGTCATATTTGAGATTCGAGCTGTACAGGTTGTCATGCATTCACCACATAAATTGTGGTCTAATTTTTTTTTTTTTGACCATATCCTAATATCTATAATTTCTTTTAGTTTTTAAGTCACGCATTACGTAAAGGGAAGCGAATTTAAGAATTTAAGAATTATGAGTTGAAAAAATAGCAACTTCTTGACCTGCCCAATATATTTATGAACGGATTAATAACTTGCTAACTTGATCTATTTGAAACTGCTTAATCAATCCATTTAAAAGTTACTTTGATAAGAAGTATGGATTGACCCATGAAATTTTTGTCTAATTTTTTTCATTTGATATATAAAATTATTATGTACTTAAACAAATTAATGAATAAAAATCAAGTAATTAAAACTTAGTAAGAGTTAGGTGACAAAAGGGAGTTATTCGAAAAGTAAACATTCCTCACTTTTAATTCTAAACTTGTGTGTTTGAGCTACCAAGAGAGCAAAAACGTGAAAGCTCGTACGAGAGGTACAAGAAAAAAAACAAGTAAGAATTGGGTGGATTGAGTCATGACCCGATGTTAAACTTGTTTTGGGCCAATTTGTTTCAGCCCAACTAACTTTTGGGCGGGTCAATAACCCACTTATTTATAAAGTCAGTTCATTTTAACAAGTTCAATTTCAATTCAAGTAACTTTTTGAACGGTTCGACAAATACCACTTATTTATTAAATTAAGCTCATTTTGATATGCCCAATTAGCCCCAATTCACCCATTTGACACTTCGTAATTTAATTTTAAATGTTCTCAACATTTGAATTTATTGCAGTTTTAAAGTTGTGATTACATATTTACTTTAGCTTTTGTCCATATTTCTCGTAAAAATGTTTCAATAAAATCGTTCTCTCTCTCTCTTTTTTTTTTCTTTTTTTTTTTTTAAAGGACACCAAGCTAGTTATGTCGGTCTACAAATATACTAAACAAATCCAATTGAGTATATACACATACATAAAAAGACATAAAGCGTAAACATACGTATCAAATAATATGATTAACTTTTTGCATCGATATAATTCTTTTTGTTTTTAAAGGGATGAATCAAAGCAATAAATAAGTTCTATAATGGTGAACTTAATGACGTCAGTTATAGTAATTCTGTTATTGTGAAAAAATATGCTAGACGTGCTCAATTGAGACTGAATTTCATTAAATTGTGATAGCAAATTAAAATCATTCTACCACTTAAAATACACGATACATATATCGATTTAAATCAGATTTTATTCTAGTTTTTCATGAACATCATTATGTCTTGAGTGTGTGAAATATTTATGTCGTGTTAGGTGTGAACTATTTGCTTGACAAAATTTAGAAAAGAACAAAGCTGGCAAACTAAGATTGATTGTCAAGTTCATACTTAATAATTACTAATTGTGTACTATGATTTTTCAAGAATGTACTTAATTAGTTAAAGCTTTTAGTTAGATTAGTAACAACGTAAACTTCTTAATGATCTCTCTTCATTTTATATGATTTTTTAAAAAAAATATTATTCATGTCAATAAAGCCCCTAGATTTATTTGAGTTGTCGATAGTGGCCATTTGGTCCTAGTTGCCTGCATTAAGTTGTCAGAAAGTCATGTTGTACCAAACATATCATAAGGTGACTCCTAGTAAGAGCCATGTCCCCCATTTTCATGGGTGATGAACACTAAATAAATACACCGCTGCTCTTGTCACATGGTTAAAATACACTCATATACTCTAGCCAAAATTAGGGGTATTCTCAACATTTCTTTCGGTATTTTATTAAGAGTCCCTCGCTCCTACAAGAGTTTGAGATCACTTGTTATGTCATGTGGCAGATCGAAGGTGTATTTAAGTTGAGTTAGTCAAGTAGATAAATATTTTTAAGGCTGTCAATAATTCAGGGATGAAATTAATAATTTGCGCGAAATTTAGAGGTGTTTTCAATACTTCTCTATAATATCTAACAATTTTATATTTAATGTGATAAAATGATTAACAGGGGGTAATTTAAACACATTATTAAATGTATAAGGACCATTAAGGAATTCACAGGACAATCTCAATTCTCATGGGACTTTAAAACTATTTTACTTCAGAAAGTGAGCCCTTGATTTGCAATTAAAACCCTATACTCATTGGATTCCTTTATATGCCAACCATTTTTTAGTTCACAAGAGTGACTATCTCACATGACTTTGTTTTTAATATTTTGGCAACGACATGATCCAAATATATTAAAGACGGAATTTAAGAAGGTTATTATATATTGAGATTAATTTCAGATATACAATTTAAAAATAGATTTTACGAAATTGAAATAAAGCATATGCAAAAGTTGAGTTCAATAACACAATTCAGATTTTCTTTTATAGGTTGCAAGATAGTCTACCACCTTATAAATATAACGTGTCTAGATTTGATTCATAGTCTCAAATAAAAACATGCAATCATTCGATAACAAAATATATTTTGTGAAATAATATAATTTTCCTTGATAAATTGAGAACATTGAGTGCAAATTAAATCACCATTCATTGGATTTTGCACCACTCAACCTTTATCTGCCAAATAAAAAATTGACATAAGAGTGTACATGACTTTTCTTTTTGGTTGTTATGAAACAATCCAAATATATTAAAGACAAAATTGAGTAGGTTCACTATAAATTGAGACGATATCTTTCAGATTTCAATTGCAATCTCCCAAATATACAGTCTTTATGGAATTAAAATAAAACAATATAGTCGATCTTCATCTAATCTATGCGTGAACGTTGGGCTTGATTTATAGCCTCAAATAGAAATTTACTGTAGACATTGAGATTTTATCGAATTTAATATAAGACTTTATCGAACGAATTACAATCCATCTTTAACTCTATGGTCCTTTAAGATATTTTGTAGATTATTTTATTTTAAATCATTACTCACGAGTCACGCCTATAAAAGAGACATGTATTCCTTACAAAGTCATCTCAAATATCTCATAAACGTTTGAATATTTACAAAGAGATCGATCGATCAAGACATAGCATCTCAAATATCTCATAAACTTCAGAGATATTCACAAAGAGATCAAGACATCAAACACATTGCATTTTTTATATTCTCTATACCTGGTGATCGAATATTTGACAAGGAGGTCCAAATCTTCCTACATTCGAGAAATACACTACTAACATAATCCTAAAATTATTTTGTGATTGCAGTTTATTTTTTATATTTGAGAAAATCCATTGCAAACACATGTGATATCATTCAATATATGTTATATAAAGTGCATTTTGTAAAGTAAGAAAGTTTATTAATATCTTGGAATAAATTTTTCTCATGAATAAATATAAACAAATTATTGGTAAATAATGTTAATTTTAGTAGGACATGGGGGGTTCTGCATGTAACACAAAATGGTCTATTTCGCGGAAATTCTAGTAATGTGATAATAGAAGATCACACCATCAGATTTTATAACCACATATGCATGAATTATTTTGATCATTATCTTCCTTATAAAAATTAATAATGTGAAAAAATAGAAAACGGAAAAATTCAAAATTAAACAAACAAAAAAAAAAAACTATACTACTAAGTTTTTCTAACGTTAGCTTATTCAAAATACTATATACTATACATATACGAACGATATTAATAGTAACATCGACGTATACAACTATATACATGCGTCTATCAAATGGTGGTCCAAATTGGACCAACTACACCAAACATCCATATTTTTAGTGTTTCCATCGCAAGTTTAATACGAAATAAAATAATCTTATACAATGAATAAATTAATCCTACGAAGGGACATCTCTTCAAAGTTTTATTGGTGATTTTACATTCTACTAAACACTAAACAAATTAGTATTGGATTATTAAAGCTTCTTGTCTTACTTCCAAATTATGTCTTTTTATATAAAAATTCGTGCTCTTTGCGTTTGGTTCCATTTGGGAGTAAAGAAGGGACCACTTGTTTGGGAAATTGGGGGAAAATAAAATTAAAAAAAAAGAGCTTATTTTTGTGTGGTGTTTGGTATTTGTTTCTAGACCTCGTTACAAAGTCTAACTCTAATAACTGCTTTAAATTTGATTAATTTGAATTTGTGTCAAAAAATTATCTTTAAATCCATTTTGAATCTTGATTGATTTGTATTTGTATTGAAAATTCTTATGAAATACACACATGTGAAGTATGTAAAAGTGAAATAAGATGCAAAAATGGTGAAGGTGACACCGCTGGAGAGAGAGAACAATGTATTGCTTATGTTAAAATGGTGATAGCGCTTACAAAAAATCCAATGTACACCGGCCATTGCATACTCTGATATTTATTTTGTGGCCTAATCCAAATTTGCGTTAGGAAGTCTGACTTTAATAGCCATTTTCAATTGATAACTAATTCAACTTTATCTTAGAAAGACTGAGTTTCAAAATAAAGTGTTTCGTACCAAATAAATTTTATTCTCATAATTCAAATCGAAAATCATTATGATTACTTATAACTTCACCACAATCTTTAGTGGTACAAGAAGAAAAAGCATTTTTATTTGCTCAAAATTAGGGGATTCTAGTCCTTATTGGACATTTTCCAGCTAAATAATCTAACTTAATTAATTTATAATTTAAAAGGTGAAGTTTACAGGTATATGACTATCAAGATGCTCTAGGTGTTTAAAAGAATTTAATTGGTAGATTTGGAGTACACGTCGATTTTGTACGAATTTAATCACTTGTTTATATTGACTTGAAAATATAGATTCGTTGGTCCTTTCCATAAATTTATTAATTCAAATTTCGTGATTTTATTAATGAAATTATTAGTTAAACTATATGTTTCGATTAATATAATTAAAAATTATGATTTTTTAATAATGAGCAAGAGGACAACTTTTATAGTAACACATGTAAAATTCAAAATGGCGATCGTGAAATATTTTTGATATTTTCTGTATTCTATCATAAGTTGTGAACAATTAATTTCAAAATTACGACACAAGTTTGTTGTAGCTAGAGAAATTTGAGAGAACTTCCAACAACTCATTCATAAAAAACACTAATGATAAATTAAAATAAATTATGATTAAAAAGTTCAAACTCAAATCCATACCGTTTAAAATTTAAATTTGTCTCCGACTAATTGTAAGTGCATACAAACTAAACTGACTTTGTTTTTTCTTTTCTGGTAATTAAATTTATTACTACTTGACACTTAAATTATTTTTTTTGTGAGATCTATTTTACTGTTAATCTTGAAAGGGTCCCTTGGCCTTGCAATTTTTTTTTAGTCATAGATCAAGCTACATGCATCTACTCTATATGTCAAACAAAATGTTCATATATTTGGAATTTTCCCATTTTAAAAACTTAGGTCAACGATCCTATAAAATTTAATAGAAACAAAAGAAGGTAAAGGGACAAACACCATAAGGGAACTACTTTTAATCTCGACATGTACAACTAAAAAAATTTCAATTTGCAAACATAGATTTTTTTTTTAAAAAACAATGGTGTTTTCGAGAAAAAAAAACCATTTGCAAAAAATTAAATTGGAAAAGAAGAAAATGAAGAGTAATTCAACTCATTTAACTAGTTACAAACTTAGGATGGACCTTTTCGAGGCCTTTTTTCGAACCCTATGCATAGCAGAAATTTTAGAGCACTAAAATGTCAGGTATATTATCTTGTATAAGTATATGACTATTATAATTACTTTGTAACAAAGTCTTAAAACATATTAGAAAAAAAAAATACCTAGCATTTCGTTTTTCTTGGAATTTAAATCATTATTCTCTATGTTCTTCACCTACTTTATTAGTATTTGCTACGCCACACTATTAGATATTACTGCAATGAAATTACATTTGATTGATATAATTTAAATATTTTTACTCGTAGAATTACGGTGAATATGTTGTCATTGTTGATATAATTCTAATTTCCAGAGTAACATGAGAAAGAAAGGGGGAATAAGAATGAGAAATTTTCGCATATATCGCATATAGCCACTCAAAATAACATGATTAGGCTTTAGTTGTAGTTTGCTAATTACGATTTGTAGCTACATGTTAGGGGAGGAGAGAGGCGAGCGAGACTGGAAAGGGGGGGGGGGGGGGGAGCGGCGAGCAAGATTGGGAGAGGGAGGAGAGAGACGAGCGAGAG
>JAJOOR010039731.1:0-11194 GCA_036250505.1 Solanum acaule | reverse complement strand
TTAAGTTTGTAATTGAAAAATTGTATGAGTCATAAAAAAATATAAATACAAATTAGTAGTAAAATAAAATAATACTGAAAATACATTTTTGTTGAAATGCCTTCTTTTTTTTAATACATAACAAATATATTGAGTTGTATTCAAACTAAATTGTATTTATATTTCAATATCAAGTGTAGTTTTATTATTATTTTTTACTTTAAAATTGTATTGTGTTATATATTTACTATCCTGAAATTATTTGAATATGTTTTCACTCAAAATGTATTCATATCCATGTTATGAAATTATTTTATTTTTGTTGTATTTAATGTGTACTTACTTTAAGTTTGTAATTGAAAAATTGTACGAGTCATAAAAATATATAAATACAAATTGGGTTTAAAGAGAGAGCAATCAGGGCCGGTAAAGCATGCATTGCACTCACAAATAGGTGTTCCATCCTCTCTGAGTACTAAGCCATCTAAATAAGCCCTTCCATGTCCTGAACAACTAATAGACGCAACATTCTCTGCTTCTATAGCTGCTTCTCTTGTCCAGCTTAGGCGCGTCCTACTCTGAATTATTACTAACACAATACATGTAAAATTGACAATTACTGAAACGCTAAATAACACTTTCCACTTCAAATCTACTAACGACATATCTAGGTTTAAGGATTTTTTGGAAACAAAATACCCCTTGTAATAGGAATATCAACTGTATGTTTTGTTGGATTTTTACCAGCTATTAGGCTACTATTAATAGCTAAATCAAATTATTAACTTCGTAAAAACACGTTTAAGGAACGTGATTAATTTTTTAATAGCATTAGAACGTGTAACAACTCCGCGTTGAAAATTATTCTACTTGCTAATGTATAATAAACATATTAATTGGACCTCACATTGAAAACATGCACAACGTAATTATTTTAAATTCTATTTCTATCCACAAAAGTTTTGACTAACTATTCCTTTCTATAATTATTTTTACTTGTCCATTATGCTAAACATAGTTATCCACTTTTATTTGTTCAGATTGAAAAGAGGTGTACAAGGGCATATATGGTCGAAGAAGATTTACGAGTTGGATATCCTATTTAAAAGAGGTGTATTCATTTTTTAATATAAATAAATGACATGTGGTAATTAAAAGGGGATATGGCAATTTCATTTGTTATTTAAAGAAAAGAACAATGAGTTGGTTATTTCCAGCAAAACAACTAACGTCTACAAGGGCATATATGGGCGAAAAGTTGGACGGCGAGGGCACAAATGAGCCAAACTTCAAAAGGGGTATATCTAGACATTTTTGCATAGTTTAGGGGCATATTTGACCATTTTCCCCTTTGTTTTTAGAATAGTCATATTTTAATCTTTAACTAATACCTATAATTTAATTTAATTTTTGTCAAGGTGAAATGTTTTGTCCATGTGGAGTGTGATGTGACAATTTTTTTAAATAAAAGAAAGTGTATTACACACACCATTATGAGAGTGTAATAAATTGAACCTCACATTGAAAACATACACTAAGAGATTGTACATTTAGCATTGTTGTTGGGAGGTCAGAATCACTTATTTTGAGAGAAAAAACACTTTTGTTAAAAAATTACATGTTTGACAAATCAGTAAAAGTGTTTTTAAATAGAAGCAGAAACCATTTTTCTGATGTTGGAAAGAAACTAAAAAAATTCTATTTCAGAAGCAAAAACAAAAAATTATTTTTCTCAAAACTCAAATATCTCTTTCATATATACCTATTTACCAATATATCTCTTATTAATTAATTAATATATCTTATAAATTTGGTTAAATTTCATTTAAGAATTATATTTTTATTTTTATATAATAAATTGTATATTTTATTTTAGGTTTATATATTATTATTTTATATTTTACATATAATTTTCCAGAATTGGAAAAAAAGATAATAACAATATTTTTGTAAGGTTAGAAAAAAAAACCAATTAAAGATTTCAATCCTCCGAAAAAAAGGTATAGTATTGATTGAAAATTTAAATATGTACATTTTAATTTAATAAAAATAAAGTTTTAATTAACTTTTTTATAATAGATATTTAAAATAGTTTTTCTCTATAAACTAATTTTAATATTAAAAATACATTAATAATTGTCCTTTTTCGTAATTTGACTCTCAAAAACACTTTTAAAAAAAGATAATCAAACGCCATTTGCTTATGAAAAATACTTTTCAAATAAATTAGTCAAACATAAATTGTTTATTTCAAAAGTGCTTCTCTAAAAAGTCATTTTAAAAAGTGCTTCTAAAAATAAGTATTTTTTAGCGATAGTGTCAAAAAAGCTCTAAGTTATTTTAAAAGACTATGTTCTAGGTCTTTATATATAATTCTATTTTTAAAAAACTCTCTAACAACTATTAATTGAACCTCACCCTAAAAACATTTTACAAAGTTCGTTATTATTATATATATATATATATATATATATATAATATTCTATTGCTATCCACGGAAGTTTCCTGGCCATACATAATTGCCTATGTTGTTTTTACTTGACGTCAATTAAGTGTGAATTATTTTAAAGTATCAAACAACTTGGAATTAAGAATTATGAAACACTACGTAGACTTGATCTACATGCAATTCTTTATTTTACATTGAGATCTAATTATGAAGTTTCCCAATCAAGGATTATTTTTTTCTTCAACAAATTAAAGGACCACCTAACGAGTGATACTTAATTAATTTAAAATAAGAAAAAGACTCAAATATGTCATTGAGAAAAGGTTTATATATCTCATCTGATCCGTTAAAAGTATGGTTCATTTATGTCATGGCTAAAGTATTCATTACCTCCCTGAACTTGAAGCTTTTTATTCGGTGTACACTTAAACTATATTCCGTTTTAATTACCCCCCTGAACTTGTTTATTCCTCCATCACGTACACCTTTTTTGTCCACCTGCTCCTATTGTGACTACACGCGCGCGACAGCTGGCAAAAGTGGTGATGTGGATTTCCATCTGGATAAATAATAGCCACCTAGATAAATTAATATGGCAAAAAATAAATATCAAACATTCATTGTTTAAAAGTTATTTTTGAATAAGGGCTGATTTCGCGGAACTCCTTCTGGATTTGGGTTTTTCTAGACGTAAACTTGGTCGATTAAATTTCACATTTGTCTGAAATTCTTACCAAGTAAGTGTTAATCTTTGTTTCCTTTACTTTTCATTTACATTTTTCCCTATTTTTCATTTAAAATATGCCAAATATTAAAGAAAAATGGAGATTTTATGTTTTTTTTTTTACCGTTGCAACTTTATGATGTGGCAAAAAATCACTTCCTCACGCGCCTAGTAGAGTGTGTTATCAATTTCTACGCCAGGTGGACAATAAAGGTATACACGATGGAGGAATAAACAAGTTCGGGGGGTAATTAAAACGGAATATAGGTTAGGTGTACACCGAATAAAAAGCTTCAAGTTCAGGGGGGTAATGAATACTTTAGCCTTATGTCATTTCTATTTGAGAAAAGGCTTGTCCATGCCATTATTTGTTAACTTAAAAAAGTTTCGATTTTGCAAAATAATATTTTTATACGTGGTCAATTATGATTTGACCACATCATTAATTAAATCATTTTTAAAAGAGAAAATGCTCAAATATGCCATCAAACTTTGAGAAAAGGCTCATATATGTCAATCATTAAAAGTTTGGTTCATCTATGCCATTTCAGTTAACAAATAATTGCATGAATGAGCCTTTTCTCAAACAAAAATGACATAACTGAGCCAAAATTTTAACGGATGTCATAATTAAACCTTTGAAATATAATGGTTACATACAGCGCCAAAGTACTTTCTTGAAAACTTCGCAATTTGTTTTTCCTCTACTATTGTAACGACCTGTTTCCGTCGTTATAGAAAGGCCAGCGGGGGGAAATTTGGGGCCGGAAAACTTTTTCGTAGTATTTTGAAATTTTCCAACCTAGTCCAAATTTGGACGAAATTGGAGTCTTTGAGGTGTAGGAAAATCTGGTAACAATCGGGTGAAGTATTTATGTTTTTGATTTCATGAGGGGATAGATAACTCGTTAAGGAATCCGTACGACTTTACGGAATTGAATTCGGGTGAGTAGAACTCCTGAAATCGATCTTGGCGTAAAGGGTATTTTTCTGAGTGTCGTGGGTTAGAGGTGTGTTGTGAAATGGGAATTTTGGAATTCTTGAATTAGCTCTCTGGTTCAAGAATGCCGCATTGGCGCCGCTTTGACGGGGTTGTTGTGGCGGGGTGGTGGCCGTTGTGCCGGGCTCGACGCGAATTAAAGTCGTTAATAAACCCCTAAACGACCTCATTATGCACTTTTCGACTTTTAGAGCTAAGGAACGAACCCTAGGTGACTCCTACTCGTTTTTCACCATTCTTGGGGCTAAAGGTAAGCTTTTCACTCCCCGAATCCGTTCTTCGATCCGTAGAACGTAATAAAATGGGTGAATATTGATGGGGGAGGGTTTTGTTACAGATTCTATGGTGGAAACAACCCTAAATTGGATAATTGGGATCATGGATATGATCTAGGGTTCATAAAATTGTTAGTAATTCGGGTAATTAGTGATTGTTTATTGATTCTCGTATTATATTGATTGTTTGTAGACCAAAAACAAGCGGAACGAATCCGGAAAAGGAAGGATCAAGTTTCTTAGGGTTTCAAGTTTGTTTCGAAGTAGGTGATGGTTGTGATTCTATGATTGTGTGATGTATGTTTGTTCTTACTTCATTATGATACATGTATGTATGCAAATGTTGCATTATTGATCACACTTGTTGTAAATGAGGATAATTGAATAAGTGTATGCCATAAATCACCTCTTGTTGTATGATTATGAGAATATACATTGTGATTGTGATTGCGGTTGTGGTTGTTGAATGGGCGGGTGTCATGATCTGACACACTAACTGGGATCGATTGCCACGTTCCGGCATAAATATGGGATCGGCTGCCACGTTCCGGCATAACTATGGGATCGGTTGTCACATTCCGGCATAACTATTGGATCGATTGCCACGTTCCGGCATAATTATGGGATCGGATACCATGTTTCGATATGCTAACTGTTTGAATTGGGTTCCGTGAGAGGACCATTGAATTGTGTTGTGTATCTACTTGTGATGTGTTTGTTCATATCTAATGATGATTGATATTGGAAGACGGTATGTTGCTCTAAATTGATATAGTTGTGATATGTGAGAATCGTGAAGTTGTTCATTGTTCGTATATGTTGATGATATTGTATATGTTCGATATGTGCATGTGATTATACTGTTGTATTGACTAATGTATGTTACACTTATTGGGATAGCTGCATGATCCTACTAGTACACGGTGGTTGTGTACTGATACTGCACTTGCTCTTATTTCTGTTGAGTATAGGGCATCTTTCGGCGGCTATTGACAGACCTCGTTTAGAAGATCAGTGATCGCCGATTCGAATTAAAGGGAGAGCCAGTTCTTTCGGGCTGCCTTGAGTACTCTTTTTGTCTAGTCCATCCGATTCGGACTTAGACTAGTTCTGTAGATGTTTTTCTCGTTTAGACTTATGAATCTTGTTAGAGTTTTGGTACATTGACTTTCAGGTTCAAGGGGTTGAATTTCCGCATTAGTTTGGTTAGTTATTTGTTTAAACCTTGGAGTTTATGGAAACTCGATATAATTTCTACATTTAAACCTGCTTCTGTATCTTTAAATGCCTTAGTTTTCTTAAAATTTGTTAGTTTGAGTTCTAGTAATGGTTCTCCCACAGGAGGATTAGCGTGGGTGACAATCACGACGGTTTGGGTCGTGACAACTATTCTATAACTTTAATTGGGGTTGTACATAATTTGGGTTAGTTCGAGTTTTTAATTTATCAAATTCAATTAATTATGTCAATAGTCTATATCGATAAATCATATCAAATTATTATACGTTAGATTTCTCAGATTCTCAAACTTATTTTGTGGTTCGATGTGAAGCGTTTTAAGACCAAATTTATTTCATTTTTGTGAAATATGATGTAAATGCTACATTATTTCGTACAATTATACCTAATTTAATTAATCGTAATCAATTACATACAGAACTATAAATCATTGTGATTCATTTTTAAACTCAGTTAAAAACATCTCATGACCTTGCTATAAATCGAGTGGACGGACACCTAATTATTTTAAAAATTAGGAAATTATATTGAAAAAGTACAACAAAACATTATTTTGAAAACCTAAGAAAGTAGGGGTAACGGTTCAAGTAATCTCCCTAAGAAGGTATGAAGCATTTCGAAAAATCCACAAATATAGTTAATTGGTGAATTTAAATATTTTGCGGCTAAAACAGATATATCTTATTTGAAAATAGTTTTGTTTACTTAGTACTCTAATTGTTTCACTAGTTCAACTTGTGAATCAACTTTATAGTTTTAATAACTATTTCTTATTTGAAAAAAAAAATGGTTGATATTTAAAACTTTCCAATGTCTATTGAAGACTAAGATTTTTTAATTGAACTTATTAATACAAGAGAAATTTTCATAAAAGGCTATAGTATAGGTGTATATTATAACGTTCGGTGAGTTTTTTGCTTTTTATATAACAAAAAATCACTATTTTTTAAATCGAAATTTTAGTGTAATTGTATATGTTTGCAACAAATTTTAAACATATGGAAAATAAATCAATCATAAATAAAATTTGAAGAAACAAGAATAGTTTATTGATAAATCAATATGGGTACAAATCTGTTCCTCTCTTGATTCTTCTCTCTTAAGATTTATCCATGATTCGAGGGCCGTTAGTGGCGTATTTCCCGGACTTGGATGATTTGGACTTGATTTCTATAAATCGAGGGTCGTTAGTGGCGTATTTCTCGAATTAGGATGATTTGGACTTGATCTTCTTAATTTGAGGGCTCCGTTAGTGGCGTATTTCTCAAATTAGGATGATTTGGGCTTGATCTTCATAATTTGAGGGCCGTTAGTGGCGTATTTCTCAAATTAAGACTATTTGGATTTGATCTAAAGATATTCCATGAATTTGAGGAATATTTGAGATTTTGATCTCGTTATGAATATTCCATGAATTTGTGGTGGAATTTTCGAAATGCCTTTTCAAGGGATTATAATACCCTTTATATAGGCATGAACTAGAGTTTAGGGTTGAGTAGCCCAAAAATCCGAATTGAAATTGAACACACTTTGTAGAGTCCAACTCAAGTTAAACATGTCTTGTAGAGTCACACAAAATTTCAATATCTACAGTATCACAAATGCAATTCCTTAACTAATCCAAATAATTAAGGCAACAATATGATCAATTACATCAATTTATGGAATTTACGTTATTGATTTGATGTAGAATTAATTCTAAATGAGATACTAGTAACAATCTGTCCCTAGATAAATTCAAAAACAAAATTTAGCAATTCTTACTTACCGCGTTGGCTTCATTTTCTTTTTGTTTATTGGTGGTTGTGGATTGAAGTATCAAAGTTAATTTATTGTTGTGGTTTATTAACTATGTCTACTATTCAAGTTCTGATTCAACATTTCGGAATCTAAAACACAGAGAACAACAATTACATAGATTATGTAATTGATGGTATCATGATATCATTCTGATATATGATGTATCATGACACCTTTTTGAAATATTATATCATGATACATTTTTAATAGATGATATATCATGATACATTTCTAATAGATGATTTATCATGATAAATTTCTGATACATTACATAATGATACATTGATACATTTTCGATACATGATGTATCATGATACCTTTTTGAAATATTATATCATGATACATTTCTAATAGATGAAAGATCATGATACATCTCCAATACATTACATAATGATACATTGATACATTTTCAATAGATGATGTATCATGATACCTTTTTGATATACGATATATCACGATACGGTGGATACATTAAAATTATCACATATCTCTTTGATACTTTATGTATGGACGACTTCCCCTCATCAACAGTCTTGAAATTATGAGAAGAAATACGTGTTGATACACTTGCCGTTAATTAAAATCTTTATCTGATATAACTATATAATCACAAAAAACACAAATTTAGAAAAATCTCTAATTTGAACTTGAACAAATTAAAAGTAAATTGTGCTAAATTGATGTCATCACGGTGTGATAGAGAATTACAGATAGCATAGCTAAGAGAAAGATAGAGGAAAAAAATTAGTGAAATATAATTTCTAATTATGCGTGAAATAAGAGATTGGATATAACCATATAAATTTGCTATTAAAATAATAAGTACCTTTGTTAGATAAAAATTTTGAAGTAAAACTTTAAGAAATAAATATAAAACTTATGTTTACCTAATTGTATAGATTTTCCTTAATACAAACCTCATAATGCTTAGATAAGTAGATTGTTTAACGACTTGAAAGAGACAGATACATGCTTTAAATCATTTATCTTGTCTTGAGCTTTGACAATTTAAAGAAAAAACGAGAATTGCCGGTATATATATATGCTGAGAAATATATTTACAAAAAGAAACAAAAAGTTTTTAATTTACAAAACATATAAAAAAAAAAATTCGCTCAAAATTGTGTGTATGAAATATGTATATCTCGATCAAGGGTTAGAATTTTCCTCACATTTTTCGTATATGAAATCGATATAAAATATGTATACACCTGCAAATTTGTTCTTTGTTCTTTGTTATTGTTGAATTTTGCATATATGTTGATTAATTATTATTTTTCGTTATAATTGAAATTCGTATGCATATAATATACATTTGTTTGCAATTTCCTAATAATTTTACATCGTATATATTAGTCCGTATTCACCTAAGATTTTTTTTATACATTTGTTTGACCTAATAATTAATATTCATTGTCATATTCAATCAACAAATTATATCAGAATACAATATATATTCGATAAACATAATTGTATCAATATATATATATATATATATATATATATATATATATATCCCCTTAAGCTTTCAATTTGGAAATTTAATCATTTCAGAATGCTAATTAGCACCATGTATTTTTTCTTGTGGAGATGCTAAATTCCCATCTTTATTTTGCGAATATTTCTTTAGTTTTTCTTGAAAATCAAGAGAAAATTGTGTAGTAATTGCTTTAGGAGATTAAGTTGCATAGATTCGTAAATATTCATTCCCTTTCGGGCCTGCCTATATTTGTATGGGTGGGATACATAGATGGCTATCAAATGTTAATTATTTTAGGCTTCATTTTGCTAAATAAATATTAGATTAAAAACATGTTAATTTTATCAAGGAATTATACCTAATTAAAATTGTCATAATTAAAATATCCTATGACAATTTTCCATAAGTTGCCACTCTAATTAAAACCTCTTTGGAAAACCTCCAAACTCTATTCAAGTTCTTCATTTACACTTTCTTTTCGAAAAGCATATTATAATAGAGTATATACCTGTCATTAATTCTAACATCAAAATTGATGTGAAATCAATTCTAGTCTTAAACTTTAAACAATTAAAAAAGAAATAATTTACAAACCAATAATTATTACTTTTTTTCCCAATGCAAAGTATTATTTATTGCACTAATTTATCATCAGTAGTGAGATTAAATCTGCCTCTTGAAGTTTTTTTAAGATCAATCCAATCGTTATCTAGAGTTTTTATGATGATTAGGAATAGGAAACAAATTTTTTAGGAATAGGGAACAAAAATCTTTTTTTTTTTAAATAAAAAAAAATGAAAACTTCTTCATAAAATTCTTCCATTGCTTCGAAACCTCAAACGCCTCTGAGTGAAATGACAAATCGACCCCTTTCTAGTAAATATAACACTCCAGCCCTACATTTACTGTATTTATTTTTCGCTAGGAAAGAGTAATATTTAACTCCTATTTAAGCTGAAACATTAATTAATTAATTAAAATAAATAATAAAAAATAGATTTTCATTACAGTTGAGTCGCACACTGAGTCAGCTCGCCGCTATGGTCGACCACCACCACCGAAGCAGCAAAACCGATCGTTTCCTCCTCGATTACAACGCCGATGAACTACGAATCGCCGGTGAATTTCTATCTAACTGGTTCCCCTTTCTCTCCCTTGACTTCTGCAGCAGCTGTACGCATACGCTTTCCCGTCGTATCCGATCTCTCGGACGTGGTACTCTCTCTATTTCTATATTTTAATTAACTCTCTCTATTAATATTTATGGAATGTGCAATGTTCTTCGCTTGTTAACTGAATAACACAATGTGCATTCATTTCTCAGCTTTTGAGTTTTCCTCGCATCTTGGAGAAATGAAAAAATCGAAGAATTTTGATACCTTATCATGATTTTTCTGTTATTTTTTTGTACGGTTGTATCCAGCCAACTTGGGCTTGTTACCACCCACAAGCTCGAGCAGATAAGCTTACGCTGAAAGCTGTAGTTCGGATTAGACACACTCCTATTCGAGAACTAGATTTATGTAGTGAAATTTAGAACTAGTTTGGATCGACATATTTCAGGTGATTTTAAACCAAAATATGTTTGGGTAAAATAAAAAAGTGTTTTAAGCACTCGTTTTTTAATCAATATAACAAAAATAAATAAAAAACAATCAGTTAGAATTCCTAACTTAAAACTTTTGCACCTAAGAGTGTGGCTTAATGGTCAATGAAGCGGGTCGAGCACCATGAGGTCTCATAGAGTTATCTAGCATACCTGATGCTGGTGGGAGGTGGTAGGTATTTTGTGGAACTAGTCGAGGGTATGTGCAAGCTGGTTTGGACACTACAGTTATCAAAAAGAAAAATCTATGACTTTTGACTTATGAACCTTGCTGCCCTAATAAGTATCTTTGTAATCCTAGAGTGTTTTAGTCAATGGGTGAAGTAGTTCAATATCTTTATAAATTCATCTTAGTGTTTTTATATACCAATGTGAGACATGATGATATAATATAATATACGTCTTTCTTATAAGGGACATTGATATATTATAATGTTTTCTTGCATGTGTATCCCTTTTTCAATTATGGAACATTAGTCTTTATATGCTAACTAATGTTCACTATGATACTATATGGAAGAACGTGAACATCTAATCAAAGGACTTAACACAATATGTGGAGTAACCCAAGACTTTTTACAAACCATTTTGGATGTCCATGTGGGAAATCATATGACTCGGAATGTTGGTTCAACATAGTAA